>OX387434.1:18368242-18653371 GCA_947563755.1 Lochmaea crataegi | reverse complement strand
AAGGACAGTAGCTTCGAAAGTTGATATTTATTACTAACCTAAATTAATGAATATTTTGTAAAGTGATAGATTGCGCAACCTAGCGAAAAACTATGGACTCAAAAAAAATTTTATAATTTTTTTAGGGCCGACTTTCTCATAGCAATCTTTTCCCCAAATTCTAGAACATGCCGTTTTCGAGATATAGTTCCTCGATATTGAATCACCCGGTAGGTACATGGCTTTTCATGACGACCGTCCATTAGACGTTTCTCAAAGATTACATAAAATTATAAAATTTTGTATTGGGGTATTTCCCACTTTACGAGACTATCTGAAAAGTATTATTATTTTGACAGAACTTCCGTTTTTTAACCTGATATTACATTTGATATTTCAAATGGGTCAGCCTCTATATTTTCACATTTTTGTTCTTTGCGAATGTTTTAAGGTAACTTTTTTCTGACAAGTCCTGGTAATGTCCAAAAAGTCCCTGAAACAAAATTTCATAATTCTATCTGATTTAATTTTTGAGATACGTCTAACGGTCGATCGTCGTTAAAATTCCTGTAACATTATTCCCGCATGTAATCTAAACCTAACAAGTACCCGTCACAACAAAGTTAAAAAAGGACTTACTATTGCTTCATATTCAAGAGTTTCATGTCCCTCTCTTTAAAGACAAATAAGTTTGCTAGCTTCCTCTTGGTTTACCCCTTCTATTGATACTTTCTTTGTTCTCTTCCTAGGACACACTTTGGGACAAATAATTGTCCATCAAGAGTCGCAGACTAGCTAATAAACATGCATAATAAGTAGTGAGATCTCACTTTAATAGGAAATCAATATTGTTAGCTTGTGAAATGTGTAGTTACATCTCTATGCGCTTACATTTTATTTTGTTCATGTTGATTATTTGTGTGTTTCTGATTATTTGTGATAATGTGATATTTGTGAAATTTATGTATTTATCATAAGATGTACTCTTTTTCACCATTTTATACTGAAATTGCGATCTGCATGTTAATAAATAAAAGAGCTAATGATTTGTTTCTGTTTCAGGTAAGCTCCTCCGCCATCAGCTTCTTAATGTAAGTGTAGCACCCCTTGTATAATTAAGGTAAATGTGGGTTAATAATGCTATTACTACTATTGGTTACGAAATACTTTTATAATATGGGATAGATATGTTTACCAACTAACATAAAAAAATATTAGTAAGCATAGTTAGTTTCGATATTGATGATAGTAGGTACATAACATATTATTAGAAAGAAGCTAATTATAAAATGAACTTCAATGAGGTCGTTTATTACCGACAGAGTTCAATATAAATGGTACATATAATTCATTTAGTTAAAATATAAAATACGAGTGACTTTTAATAAGAGTTTCTATTCGCGATAAAACGTCAATACTTCACATAAGTACTTTTTAAGCAAACAGATTGCGAAAAAGTTCAATAGGTCATACGATTTACACAAGTACGACAGTGATAATATGAACAACACTATACTTGAAAGAGAGATACAAGAATTGTTCTCTGTGTGAAATTCACAATAAGATCAATCCCCTCTACCAAAACAGATGGGCGTGTGTTCATTGCCCTTCTTACTTTTAACTGTTGTGATGCCAAATGTAATTATCTGTAAAAGTTATTCCCAATTTTTGATTAACACGTATAACAATTCTTGTCTCTCTCTTTCAAGTAGTGTTGTTCATACCACCCTTGTCGTACTTGTCTAGATCGTATGACCAATTAAACCTTTTCTCAATCTGTATATGTATATATGTATTTTTGCCCTGTTTGTTGGGTCAAATTGAGTATTTAAAATTTTATCCCCTTCATCTGGACCAATTGATCTGAAATTTGGTATACACCTTCAGTTCTGATGACAATAGAATTATGTATATTAATTGTAAACATATTGTAAATCCAAGATGCCACAAAATGGCGGTTTTCATATTTGTCTTGATACCCTTACTTTGGGTGAAGATTGACGCTTGATTCACTCCAAGTCATACAGTTTCTATCAAAGTTTCATTATGAGTATCTATTTGACATTGTTCCAAGAACAAGTTGCAAAAATGATCTTTTTAGCCGGATGACCGGGATACAGAGATGATGAACTGAATTAATATTAAAAGGTTTAAATTTATGTTTACGTAAATTACACTATGTTTTTGTTTGTGTTACCCTTGTTTATTCTTGTTTGGTGAACTACTTCGACCTATGCCAAAGCGTTTATTTCCTACTCTTTGCCATTTCCCATATTGCATTTTGCTCCTAGCTTATTAAATTTTTTCTTAGTCTATAAATAGTGTTTCAGTATTTTTCCAAAATGAAATATACAGGGCGATCCCTTTGAAATAACAAAGCTCATTATACTTCCAGAAAGATCTGACTAGAATGTAACTACTACCACATGATCAGAAATATTACAAAACCCTCACAAACCAAAAATTTATAAAAATCGTGCAATCCGTTTTCGAGATAATTGAGGCGTTCCATATTTAAATCTCACTTTGTTTACAGTCCAGGAGCCACCAATTCTGGAAGCTCCGTGATTAAGCTTAATAAAATTTTTAATAAAAATAAAAAGTTAACACTTACACGAATAAGATTTGCTTGGTCGGCGTGGATTTAATTGGCCGAAAATATTTTAAATTATTTATATGTTACAAATCTCCATAATTTTTTTCCATTATCACGGATTTTGATCAATCTCATAGATACTTTTGTGCGAAATTATAAATTCATTAAGAAAAAATCCGGCCGACAAATAATTTTTAGCCGGAAAGGTCGGGCAGACCTATTTGAATGGTGTGATAGGGGGTAAAATTTATCCATTATCACGGAAACCTTTTTTTTCATTTCACGCGTTTTAATATCAGATTAAAAAATATCTTGGTATGCGTGCTTAGAAACTGCCGAAAGTATCGCGCATACCAGACTTTATTATGTGGTTTGAAGATTATACTATCATGGATTTTACTTCGTTCAAGACATTTCTTTTGGAGTCATGTCTTTCTCCTACCTTTGGTTTCTTCCTTACATTTAAAGCTATATACAGATTGATATGGGAAAAAGGAAATTTTTAATTTGAGTTGATCATATAATGATATTATTATGCGTCGTCGTGTTTTAGCTAGTATCCAATAAAATTCGAGATTTATTTCCAAAGAGGTGAACACGTTCCTATCGTATATTATATTTGGTTAGAACTTGGTTAAAAGTTTTCCTAACTTGTCAAGTTTAAGTCAAAATATGCAAAAGTTATTTGTCCGTTATGAACGTAACTGAGTATAAATAAAGCCGCAAGCTTCAAAATCATTCCGTCAACAATTACTAACAACCCATAGAACTGAATTAACAAGAAGTGTAACTTCCTTGTGACATTAAACTTACCAAATCATCGTGTCGTAACTTGTGAAGACGAAGTTTGATGCACATGCCTTTATGTGCTCTAAACTATGGATTGTCTTTTATGTGTTAAAAGCCTTGATGGCTTGCTACTCGGAGTAGCTTCTAATATTGGTAAAAATGATGTAATATTGAATTCATTAAAATGAACCCGGTACTTTGGTCGTAATAAAATTTTGGAGAAAGTATTCCAGATAACATTTAGTTAGAAAAAAAATTTGGAGTGGAACGAAACAGTATATTTAAGTTAATAATGAGAACAAATTTATTCATCACCAAAATAAATATTTGTCATCAAACAATTGATTATTAGTTTTAATCCCAGAAATTATTTTTTTTCTCAGATTTATATATTTGTCTCCAAACATATATATGTATCCAAATGTGTAACAGTTAACCCCTTCTAAAAATTGTATCGTTTGGCCATGTTAAATGGAAATTTTTGCAAATAAATTGACCTCCTTAAAAAATTAAATCGTATGCCTATGATACGCGGTGACCAATTCATAAGTTTTGAGCTTTACGAAGTGCGGCAATCGCAATTCAACCAATGCACAGTAAGTTTTGTATAATCCTTACTTATATTCTCACTCGAGAAGAATTTTAGTATGGAGTTTTAGTTTAAGTGATCCCATTTGGAGATATTTTATTGCCTAGAAAATAATGAAGAAAATAATGAATATACCACAAAGAAGATATCAAGACTAGAATAAGTCCACTGTATAAGCTGGGCAAATTATCCGCCAATGGAAGAAAATAGAAGAACCCAACCTTACTTCTTGCACCACAGCATGGACACCAACCCATTAGTTTTACCCCTTCGAAAAATTTCTTAGCATGGCTGAAGAAGTTTTTACTTCAAAAGTTTCACCAATGGCTCAGTTTTCCAAAAGATCCATGAGATCTTTTTTCCAATGAAAGAAAGAGATAAATATGTTTTGTTGCTTCAGAAATACTACAAGAAGATAAAAAAATCTAAGGTAGTGGATAACGCAAGAACAAAAATTATTACATAACCACACAAAAAGTATAATTTGGTCAATTATGAAGAAATACCTCCAATCTTCGAGGAGAAGCATTTTATTGCTACAAGGTGTCTAAACGTTACCACGTACAGACATTTCAAGAGTAGTTTCCTCAAACCATAACTAAATAGTAACGCACACAGTATGTGGCTTTCTCAATATATAATAAAATTAAACGAAAGAATATGTCTTGGGAACTGCCAATATAAGTGAAAACGCAAATGAATGAATACCTTTTGAACATTTTATCGTACGCCTATGGTAGAAGGAAATTTCACCACAAATGAATCAACCTCTTTTGAAAATTTCATCGTACGCTCATATTATAGAAATGTTTACGGTGAAGGTAAAGTACGACCAGAGATCTAAGAAGGTCGTAAATCAATATACGTAAGCCAACGACCCTAATTTTAACCTATTGTTCGAAATATAGATAAGCAATAATAGTGTGAGTCCCTTAAAAGATTCCCAGGTCCGGATTAAAGTATCTCATGAAATATTTTGGCATTTTAATAATAGTAAGATCTCCATTAATTTTGGCTTTTGTTCACAGTTGAGAACAAAAAATCTCCTAAGGTTGACTTAGAAATTTTGGTAAGGATATGTTTAAATGTGTGTAAATACTAAAATTTACTTATCTGGCCACCAGATTTCCGGTACTAATGGCTATTAACGAGATTATAGCGATAATGGTCTATTTACCGTGTCGTGAAAAATGTTGCGTCCAAGGACTCATCCTGGAGCTAGTACTTCAACTGGTGGTCGTAGTACCACTAGTAGACAATTTTTACACCCCCATGGGAAACAAATCATATTAAATGTTTATACTTCCCTTCTAGACCGTGGAATGTCCAAGGATCAAGCTGGGCAAGAAAGCGCCTCTTTAACAAAAACACCTTATTCCACAGTGTTTGAAATAGTAAGTCTTTATCGGCGAATAATATTAAGGACTCCTAAGGTTCCAAAATAAACTCATACCAAATATTCCAACACTATTATCGTCATGGATAATGCTAGAGCTACCACAGTTGAAGACTAGATCAAGCACCATGTTCAAATGACTCCAAAGCCACTATACAAGAATATATGTTTAATAATGATATGAACTATGATTGAGGAAAAGTACACAAAAAACAGTTACTAGGAGTTTCACGCAGTTATTCGATAAAGAAGAAATATTTTTGTGATTTACTGGCTGAAAGATTCGGATATGCGGTGCTCAGTCTTCCTACTGTATAATTAACCCATTTGAACATATATGGCATCAGCTTAGGTCAGAAGTTTGAAGAAATAATACTTCTTCAGCCTTAAGTTCAACTCTTATTCAAATAGAAACATTCCTGATAGCAGCTGCGCCAAGAGTGTTTCCCATATTAGAAGGGTGGAAACGTCATATCTGTGTTTGTGTTGTCTTATCCTCACTAACATTCTCGCCCGACAAGAATTTCAGTCTGGAAAGCTGCTGATTTAACTAGTCAAGTTTCAGTTCCCATTTGGAGATATTCGATTGCTTAGAGCTCCTCCCAGCGCACTGTCTATCTCATTCGGTAACCAATGCTACTCTTTATCGGGATCTTGAAGCTCCCAATCGAGCGATGGAGAGATACCGTGTGTCTTTGGTAGTTTAAAGGTACGAGCGGAGTTAGTAGTATATAGGCTGGACTCCGTAACCTTAACAATTGAGCTCGAGCCCAAATGTGAATTTATTTATAAATTTAAATGCTAATAAAAAAAATGCAGGATTATCAATTACTTTGTCTACTCGGTAACATAAGTTTCGGTTGCTCCAGTGACAACCTTAGGCCTTCGACGTCGCTCAGAACGGAGTTAGGGGTGGATCCCTCTTCTTGATCTTCCGGACAAAAAAAGTCGACAACTTGTAAGGGCGCCAACTGAGTTTTCCACTTTGGCCTAGTACGACTAATTTCCCCCGATAACTCAGTAAAACAAAGGATGAAAATAAAAGGCAAACCTCAGTTTATGTTCCTTATAATTTTTCAATGAAAACAGTTAATACCCTCAAGGGGGTGTTTTACAATTAATAACTACTTGAAAACCCTAGTAAATGCCCCCACTTAAAAAAAATCTGAAATCAACAGTAGTATTTTACCACCAACTGTTCTACCTACAAAATACTACAAATCTATGAGACATACCTTTTCCAAAAAGGGTCCAATACTCAAAATTTTCCTCTTACTGGATGGCAACCAACAAATAATGAACCAACATCAACAGCATGTGGCACACCTCCAATGCTAAAACTTAAACTTTGGCGGTTTCCTCTAAATAGTGATAAATACATAGTGATGCAAAATCAGAAAGTAAAGAAAGTACTTATAATCGTTTGAGTGCAATATATCCCCTATAAGGGTTTGTGAAAACGGCTTCCAGAACAGGACGGAATTCTCCAACAATACGACTTCCCGTAGAACAAAATACTAAACCGTATATTCCACAACTAATTCAGAACGAGAACCTATAAAACCCAGCAAGGGATGACTTCCCAGTCATTAACAAAATTCAGATTCTCGTTCGATGCACTTTTGGAAACTAAGCCATCTAGTAGAAGCACACAGCTAAAAAAGTGACTGACACTTTCTCAACTTCAGTACAGAATACTACCATAGAGAAACCTACCCGAAACATACATCTGAAGTACACTGCTCACTACACCGAGCGTGTTCCGTACAGATCAAGTCGTAAAAGGCTACACTTCCCTGAACCCTTTGATCCAAGACACGACTGTCACGGCCAATTGTCAATGTCATCCAACAAATAATTCCAATCTGCAAACAATGAACAGAAATAATAAAGTGTGTATTAAGGATTATTCAAATACATTTGAGCAATAATAGTACCAGAATACCCCCCTGCCAACGTAAACAAAGCAAGATCAAATACTCGGATTTAACAGACAAAACAAATGGCGACAAACAGCTAATATATTATGAGTAGATGTTCAGAATATATTCGAATGCCATCCTACACAGAATATTTCTAACTAGTATGTCTTTGCTCAAGTCAAAATATGATAGATACATGAAGAAAATATACCTCTAGCTCAAAAGTAAAGTATATCTCCATAGATCAGTAAGTTTTATCAAACCTAATTACTACTTTAAATGTTTTAGACTACAAGTCAAGGAGTCAATAATTTATAACTGAACCGTAATAAACTAGTTTATTTCTTTTAATTTGATGTTCTAAATTAAATACTAGAACGTAAACTATATTTTATAATATTTCGTTGACTGGTATGTGGTCTTAAGGATTTAATAATAAAAGTTTATAAATCCCACATTGTACAGTAAACATTAACAGATCCGTAGTCGGTAAAATTAAGATACTAAAACTATATATTATTTCACTATCCAAATATTTCAGTTATAAAATAATCATATATTGGGCATTATCTTTTCGAAGAAAAGGGTACGATACGATCCTGTGCGATTGTTATCGGATAAACGACTACCGACTGTGGGATTTTCTCTTGAAACAATTATGCTAGTGTTAAAACGAAATATCTTGGGATGGAGTATACCGTGCATAGCAAAACAATATCGTTTTTTGAAGAAGTTTCCTAACAACGTACATTTTTATCAGCATCCGTACCAAACACTTCATCTATAAATCAACAAGCTATGAAGGTAGTAATTCTATGGACAGACCCCTGTATATACGACACACGTGTGTTTTATTTTTATTTTGTCTTTATCAGCGCTACATAAAAGTGCCGACGACAAGTGAACCTACTAATCATTGTCTATGGACGGTGGTTAGAACTGTGATATGTGTCGGTTACACCCCAACCAATAAGTTTCACTGCTGACAAAAACTGCTCAGCGCGACTGAAGAAATTCTCACTTCAAAAAATTTGACCTAAAATGAAATCTCTAAGTACTCCACTACTTACTGATTTATTTACAATATCCTTCCGATGTAGCTGGAGTATACCGAATCTTAGGAAAAATCATTTATCGATGTGATATACCCATATCACTAAAATAAAATGTTTATCAACAATTTTTATATCCATTTTGTAAAGAAAAATACGAATATTTGAATGTATTGATTGATATAAAATCTATTTTCGATAAATCATATTTTATATACCTGGGAAAATTTGCAGCCATATTTAAATTAATTTATTTTTTATTTAGTGAAAATTTGCGGGGATTTTTCTTTTATAAACTTTCTTTAGAATTTTGTTTTAAAAAATCTCCACACATCTGTTGATATCCTTGTTCATTTAATATTCTCCCCCATTTTCTATCTTCTTCAATATAAATACGGTTAACTTCTTGCTCAAATCCAGGACAAAACTGATAAATGCTTACTTATCTCTGGTCGCTAGAAACACTGATAATGATCATGGAGAAATATTTCACTGGCCGTTTAGAGTAGGTGATTTCTTCAAGGTTAAGATTACAACGGTACGGTTGAATTATCTACAAAAGCAATCCCATTTAGTGTAGGGAATTAAAATTGATCGTATGTACTGAGTGTCCCAATAAGGAACAGTTTATTCGGGATTAAAAGTGTTTATGATAAAAGTGGATTCGATAAAAACCTGGACATCATTTACAGAGAAAGAAATAATAACAATTGAATAGATGAGGCTTTCACTTGATGAAGATCCATACTGACACGATGAAATAAAATGTTACATAATTTCCGTGTTAGTTTTTCAAACTGGACCAACTATAAAACCACATTCTTTAATACAAATAACTGTCTCACATTTGAACAAGTATATATAGATAAGAATCTCAATTTTATAGTTCTGTGCTTTTCACTTACAGAACTTTGCACTTAGAAAATATCCACCAAACTTTTTGAAATGTTTTTATTGTTTTAAGAATAGTACAATTTGAACAAGCTAATGTATGTTTATGATGTGCTAGGGTTTTGATAAAAAAAATAGACACAGAAAAACATTCTCCAGGATATTGAAAACAATAATCGTTTGTTTTGAGGTTGAAGTTCAAAAGCGGTTTGGTTGTATTACAAATTGTCAGTACATGGTAGATAAATTGTTATCATGCTCGGGTTGCTGAGTAGGGGAAGGTGTCCTATAATGACACTATTTATAAAAAAAATCATAATTTTTTTGTATTACTTTATTCTGAAAATATTTTCACTAAAGGGCAAATAAAAATGAATAATCCTTAGATGTCCTAAAGAAAAACGTAATGTAATGAAAAATAAATGAAACAGAGACCTAAAATTTTATTAGTTGAATATTAGTAAAAATTAATTGCACAAGTCACAAATAAATGTCTTTGATTTTGTAGTTATATCTGTACACTCCAAATGAGCCCACAACTGACACATCATACACTGGATCCAAGTTTCCTTAGATTTTCATGCCCTAAATAACCCATTGCAATAAATGCAAGACGCATCATCTTCATTATCAATCTCTTGAAAGGGTTCACTTTATTCATCTGCCTCATCTTCAATTATTGCCTTGGGACTCTCTTTTGTAGTTTGATCACGCAAATTCATATGTAATTTAGAAGCATGTGATTCTGTCATGTTTTGTTCTTTAGAGTTGTCACAATTCTCCGTGCGTCAATTTTTGATATTTCTTTGCTTGCTCTTCGTTTTTATATTTCAATTCCTCAAGATTCGGAGAAGATGTTAGGACTGCGTACTTTTTTGTTACATTCCTTTTTCTTGATTGGTATATTGCTTTTGGAGGTGGGGATATTTCTAAAAATGGCACTTTTGTGACAACTATCTTGTCTTCTTCATTACTATTGATTGGAAGTTCAGAAACGACATCTGGTTGATTTTCTTTTTCTGTTTGATTGTCATCGTGAAGCTGCTCCCCCAACGGATTTGGTGTTTCAGCCTGAGTATCTTCTAGTGCAATATCAGTGTCCGCTAGTACAAAAAGGTAAGCGGAAAAAATGTTGGAATTAATTGGACTGTTTCGTGTTTTAGAAAATCCGCTCAATGCATTTTGGATTGTGGCTGCTTTACCATACGCTTCAGAAAAGAGTTCAGTCACTTGGTAAGCTGTAATAACACGACCTGGATGATTTTTCATCCATGTGGTACAAGCTTGATTGTAATACGCCTTTAGGGGTCCAAAAAACCTACATCAAGCGGCCGCATACGGTGGGTGCAGTGAGCTGGGAAACACATGAGAATGATGTTATTCTCTCTACAAAACGATACAGCTGCTAAGGAGGTATGGCTTACATGACCATCAAGCAGAAGGAGTACTCTATTCTCCGGAGAGGTATTAGCATGTTTGCAAAAAATTTTCAGCTACAGAACGAAACGAAGAGTTCTGAGTTAATCCAACCAGACTCTTGGCACAAACCTAAACTTCCAGGAGGTGCTTTATCAAAAAGTTCTTTTTTGTTTTTTCTTGAAAAGATCAAGGCTGGAGGAATATAGTTACCTGTTGCACTCATACAACAAATAACAGTTACATGCTGGCCTCTTTCTGCGCTTGTCAGGGATCCTACGTGTTTGCGCCCAGTTGATGCCAATATTTTCGGCGGCCTCTGGACAGTAGACAGTTCACTTTCATCCATATTGTAAATCTTCTCAACAGTGATAGATTTCTCTTGTAGAACGGAATCTAAAACTTCAAAAAAATTGGAAACTTGAGGCTTGTTTAAAGCTCGTGCCCTGGCTGCTGAAGTGGGTTCTGGCCGTCGTAGAGATATGTCGGTATTTCTTTTGCGAAATCCTCTGAGCCAATATTTTCCCTCGATTCCTTTTTCACGGTTAAATCTATGATCTAGTTTATTTTTTTCCGTAAACTCATAAGCTAATTGTCCCACTTCGGTTGTGGTTAAACCAAACAATGATGAAATAAAACAATTTAATTTGTTTAAATCTTCATTTTTATTTTGAACTAACGTTCAAATTGAAATTAGTGACGCGTTTCGCTACACAGTAGCTTTTTCAAACTAGTTTAATCATTAGTATGGATCTTCATCAAGTAAAAGCCTCATCTATTCAATTTTTAAACCAAATAGTCTAGATTCAAGATATTTTAGGTGTTTTACCAACTCTTTCTCTGTTTGTGATTTCTCTACATCTTTAACTCTTTTATTCTTATTAGCAGCTCTACGTCTAAGAGTTGCTTGGGGAACGTTATACACTTCAGATGCTTTCAACCATCCCATTCTCTTTTCTTTTACATCTTTTTTAGCTTGCTGCATAGATGCTTCATATCTATTAGTCTTTCTGACGTAACTTCCAACCATGGTCATCTGTAAAAAAAATTAGAAATCGAATTACAATTAATATAAATCATTGTACCAAAAAGACTAGAAATTGTACTGCGCGTCGTATAAAATTACATACTATGTCATTTTAACAACAACCACAATATGTCATTTTAAACGCAATGTTACATTTTCAATATATAGATTATTATTGATAATGTTAAAGTTGCTATTAAAAAACCCACTTACCAATCAATTGTTCACTGTTCGCATACATATAACAGTTAATGCTAACACAATATTTAATACCACGCATACAAAACTTTCTTGCCACTGAAACATAACCTACACAATAAAACCGTTAAATAAACCTGGAGAGATCTGTAAACTTATAGTATATTTTAAAAGAGTGTTTGTTACTTAGTACAGTTACCAAATAAGAGATGCCGCCTCTAGTTTCCTATATAGAGCAAATGTGTCATTTTAGCAGCTATGTCGTTTTAGGACACTTTCCCCTATCATATTTCAAGGAAATTGTCGGACTATGCCGCTTCTCGGGGATGTAGATGATGTAGATTTGAAGCTTTGCTACTCAATATATCACTTCCCAAGGTAGACCAGAAGATTTGGATAACCTGATGGCCCATTCACGACCTCTAGAAATGAAACGCTAGAGGAATTGATAGAAAACCACTCCGAAATTTGACTCTCCTTGGAAAATATCGATTGAGAGGACGCCAAGGAAGTTATCATAGCACCGCCAGTGGAGCGGGCAATCAAATCATTTCAGCCCTCCAAATCTCCCAGCGAGGATGGTAGATTTCCAGCTCTGCTGCTAAACACACTGGAATTACTTCAGCCTCATTAGGCTTTGTAGAGCAAGCCTGGCGTATAAATACATACCATCCAGGTGGTTAGCGGTTAGTGGTATACATACCAAAAGTGGGCCGCATAGACCCATACCCTAAATCGCCTAGACATCTTCCCTGCTCGAAGAACTTGGAAGAGTACTGGATTGCTATAATAAGCCTTAAATAATTTTCTCCTGAGTACCCAGCAATGTGCTTATCAAACTGGCAAATCAACAGACTTAGCGTTACACAATCTTGTTGAGAAAAGCATCTCTTAACAGCAAGGAGATTGCGGTGGCAATATTTCTTGACATCGAAAGAGCATTTGACAATGCGTTACCGACCTCTATTGGTTCAGCTTTTGTTGGAAAAGGCCATTGCAAAACCAGACTAACCTTGTGGACCTGTCGTGGGATCTGGGAAAAATTGGACCTTGGGACCCAAACAAATAGATTGTGATGATTGTTGGACCAATGATCAATTATTGAGATATTTCTGTCTGGTATACAGAGACAGGCTTTTCTGGAAATTACTGGTGCCAGTAGCAGCTTAGTTAGTAGCCATGAAGACGCTACTAGACCTTTCTCCTCTCCATATATTTCTGGAAAGATATGCTGGATGGACAACTTATAGAATTATTTCCAAATACAGAAAATGGGCTCATACGGAGCCTAGCAGATTTCTGGTGGACACTAGAAGTCACAGTACTTCGGGAATGACCTATGACATAATGCATCCATCAAAAACTACGACATGCCTGCTTTTTCCGAATAGAGATAACTGGATCCTCCGTAAGTAGTACGAGTAGGTAACTGTTGGTACATGAATGGCTGAAAAACACCCTCAGGCTCTGGTGCAGGTGTATACGGTCTTTGACTTAGAACAGAACTATCATCCTCCTTAGGATTTTATGCAATTGTATTTCAGGCGGAGATTCACGCCATTAATTGATATGTGGAGAAATTAGAGGTATTAAACTACCAAGAAATACTATCCTCAATAGGAAGATTCAACAAAGTATCTTTGATCTAGATCCCTGGCCATTCTGGTATGGACGGCAACAAAAAGGCAGACTTACTTGTGAGGGAAAGTGCTGCAGAAGATTTTATTGGACCAGAACCTGCAATTGGTTTCTAATTAAGTTTTGCCAAACAAACACCAAATTCCTGAATGACAAAAAAAGTTTTAGACTCGTGGTATAACTTACTGGGACTGGTTCATCCAAAGGGTTTTATACATCCTTAGAAGACAAACAAGTGTTTTATTATAGCAGGCATGACCTACCTTGTGTAAGTAACAGTTCTTTAAACCGACCACTACCATCTTTGTCTGGAAGATCTTGAAACGGAAGATTGTGACTGTCTCGCCGCGGTTTGAATCAGGTATCTGATGTTTGGCAGGGTATCTATTTTTCGTCCTTGATCCTGGAATATAATTCATAGAGTAGGTAAACTTCGTTAAAAAGCTGAATTTATTAACCTCATCTAACCTAGAAGTGCTACACAGGGATACAACCCATTATTTTATTAGAAGTAAGGGTTTTCGATGTCAGTTAACCGTTATAAAGTCATATTGAAGATCTAGTACTCAATTTATAAGAAATAATGAAAAATTGAGCAAAAGTTCAGTGTTCATTGAATAATAAGTAGCATATAATAATTTTCCACGAGTAGGTCACACTATTAAAAGAAACTCTTCACATTTGAATAATTTAATGCTAGAAATAATACTCTGTAATGCTATCTAGCGGTTGTAGCTTTCGTGTTATCTTGTAAAAGTTGTCGTGTGAATGTTTAAATTAATACACTACCTACTTAGTTAGAGCGGTGTTTTGTTATAAAATTAGTTATAAATTTAATACAATTAATAATCACTAAATCAACAAGTCTTATATCTACTCTACTAATCACTCCATTAACTTAATTTAAAGTTGGAAGTTTTGGAAATTTCAAGAGAATGAAGATAAATGAGTATCCGCAAAATAACCAAGAATTTTACAAACAAAAATCATTCCAGATAAGAAAGTTTCCAAAGTAGGTAAATTGAAAAATATGTATTAGAGGAATTAAATACTTTGTCGGCGAGTTATCGTATTGTGACAGCGTTATTCTGAAAGCAGTATTGTTACTATGCAAACGAGCAAAGTCCTCAAGAAAACAAGTTGAATAAATACACTGCTCAACGATTGAAGAATTGATTATACAGAGTGGGCCACAGGAAACAGTCCACCCCGATATTTGGCAGTATTCCTTAGCTTTTAAGGAAATTAGGAAACACGTCCATTTTTGTTCTAAGGGGACACACTTTTACGATACACGCATCTGTCATTTGTCAACCCCCTCCCTTCCACTTCACCAACCCCTTATTTTTTAATAGGGAATATACCATGTGCGAGACATCATTAGAAAGGCATTTAGATGGAGTATTCGGACATAATTATCGTCCACGATTTTTTTCGATATTTATACTATCTTTGCAAAAAAAATCTTAATTAATTTGAAGTTCCTACAACACCTCTTAAAAATGTAGCGCAACGCCTGTGGTTTGCTAAAGTGTCATTTTTTCTGACATATTAAAAGTAAATTAAAACAGTTATAGCAAAAAATTTGTAATTTGATACTAAGACAGTTTGTTTAACATTGTTATAAGTTAGTTTTTGAATATTTCCAAAATGGTATATTCTATTGCAGAACGAGTCGAGATTATTTCCATCTTTTTTTAAAACGGGAGGTGTGCAAGAAGAACAGCGAATTTATTTAAACAGCAACTACATCACTCATGCGTATTAAAAATTATAATTAAAATAAGGGGTTGGTGAAGTGGAAAGGAGGGGGTTAACAAATGACATATGCCTGGATCGTAAAAATGTGTCCCCCTTAGAACAAAAATCGACGTGTTTCCTAATTTCCTTGAAATCTAAGGAATACTGCCAAATATCGGGGTGGACTGTTTTCTGTGGCCCACTCTGTATATAAATCCGTAATTATTGCATTTGCATAGAGCAAATAGTATATGAAAAATATTTAGTATTTTTGGAGGAAAAAATGGAAATAAAGAAGGTAATCTATTTGAAATACAAACCTCATTATATTTCCACAAAAACGGAAGATAAAACAACTATTAAATATTATTGTAATGTGTTTGTTATTTATTTAAATAGTTTTTAGCTTGGGAGATAAAATTATACACACTATGGCTAATTACTATCTATTTATTTAAAGAAACACACACTGTATTGAATTTAATTTATATACACACTTTACTTAATGTCTACTAATTTATTTACACTCGGTATAATAGTTAGAATTAATTTTCACCACTTGAATATTACACTATTTATCTTCACTATTTTATCCACTGTCCGATTACTAAGAACTTCTGTGAACTAACTCTTCACTGTCCGTTTCACTAATTCTCTCGAACTAACTAACTAACTCGGTCCTTATCGGTTCTGGAGAGTTCTAGTATTTTATGACGCTCCTCATATGCGTAAATACTGCAATAGACCAGAAGCTTTTAGAAAGCGCATTCACAAAAATGTATAATCGAGGGACAGGACCGGCTTTGAGTTGGTGACCTCGCAACATTATGATAAGATCGGCCATATTACAGAGCCCTCACAAACCGACATTAAAAAAAAACAGTAGAGCCGTTTCCAAGACGATTAAGAAGTTTTATACTAAAACTTACCCTGTATAAAAGTAAGAACAATGTGAGAAGAGAAAAATTGGAATGAATTCCATATTTGGAATATTTGCTTCAATTTCAACCCACTGAGCCTTTTGCAAATGAGAAGCACTCCACAAGATTATTTTATAGTTTTGTAGTTGCCTTAACTTGAAATTAAAATTTTGCAGTGCCTGCAAGGATGAGTCATTTTTACAGGAGACACGGCAACAAATTGCCAAGGCATATATGTTAAGCTCAAAAACAAAAAATGCAATCGACATTATAACTTTTTCAATATATATTTTATTTATTCAAACTCCTTTTTCACAAGTTTCATACGATTATCAGAAAGTGAAAACCGGCATTAAAAGCGTTAGAAATGACCTCTTGGAGAAAACTCTGTCAGAATACGAAGATGGATTACATTTACAGTCTTGATTAGATGAGAATGTCAGCCAGAAACCGCAATACAATGAAAAACACGAAAAGAGTTTTTTTATTTGAATGAACTCACCGGACACATGTCCAGTAACAAAGAATGTTTCTACTAGATTAATCCAAACAACATTTTAAGGTCGGCAGTCACGAAATAAATTCACTTCGAAACAAGTGACAAAAAAACGACAAAAGTGGGCAGAACGATAGTTCACCTGAAAAAAGATAATTTCTATGTACATATATTGAGTCTTTGATCGTTGTTGTAGGAATTGAAAAATTACATGAAAATTATGATGTAATAATTATTGAGATGTTTTTAGGGAGCATCCATTAATTACATTAGCCTGGAATGGGAACAAGGAATCCCGTAAAATTTCATCAAATCTAATTTAAACTGAGGGGTACATAATTGGAAATCTCACGTCAACTTTTAAACAATACATCATTCGATCCGGAATAATGTCTAGATCATTGTGCCAAATAATTAAATTAGCTCATAAAAAATTCCAAAAGTTATAAACAATTAAACACCTTCAAAAAATAGTGTTTGGTTTGTAGCTTATTGTTCGTAAATTATAAATATTTTCGAAATTTGAAAGAAAGATCCTTAAAGAGGAGGAAATTTAGTAAAAAAAAGCTACAACTCCCGGAACTCTACCTCCATTATTTATAATTTTAATTTAAAGCTGAAAACAGCCCTCCGCGCGCCATTATTAGGTTGCGCGCACGGCCTCGAAAGCGAGTACGTCACTTAAAAAATTTTTTTTAAGTACTTAAAGTTAATTGAAAAATCTTAAAAAATTATAGTATAATCTAAACACTTTAAAGAATTGATTCCCGTTGGAATTTTTCATAAACACAAATTTTTCAATATGCTAGACGATTGTTATTTATCAAAATTTTTTCAAACTTCCTTCATCGTTCTAAACTAAAAAAAAATGTTTAAATAATTGCCGTAAAATTATTTCGCTTCGTGGAGCTCTTCTTATATACATACAAAACAAGATCGCGTCATCAAAGTTTAAAAATGTTAATACTTTGTTTATAATAAGTAATGTCAAAAAATGGCAAATCAGTCATTTATTGTTAACTTGAAACAATAATTATAAACAAAGTATTAACATTTTTAAAACTTTGATGACGCGATCTTGTTTTGTATGTATATAAGAAGAGCTCCACGAAGCGAAATAATTTTACGGCAATTATTTAAACTAATTAACTTTAAGTACTTAAAAAATTTTTTTTAAGTGACGTACTCGCTTTCGAGGCCATGCGCGCAACCTAATAATGGCGCGCGGAGGGCTATTTTCATCGTTAAATAAAAATTATAAATAATGGAGGTACAGTTCCGGGAGTTGGAACTTTTTTTTACTAAATTTCCTCCTCTTTAAGGATCTTTTTTTCAAATTTCGAAAATATTTATAATTTACGAACAATAAGCTACAAACCAAACACTATTTTTTGAAGGTGTTTAATTGTTTATAACTTTTGGAAGTTTTTATGGGCTAATTTAATTATTTGGCTCAATGATCTAGACATTATTCCGGATCGAATTAGCTAAACTACATAATTTTAATAAAAGTATGTAGAATTAACACCATTTAAAGCTTATAGACTAGACTATTGAGATATTACAACAAACTAAGTAGACGTGCCGAGAGACTATGTATAAATATATATTTGCTAGAATACACGAGGTTCCTTTTAAACAGAAACTTGAGAGTCAACCTCTGCTTTAATTGTGGCCAGTCGTTATGTTTTGGGATACAACTTAAATTATATGTATGTAGATAATCCCATTAAACAATAAAGTTATTTATATTATAATGGTTTTATATTGGAAGCAGCTTATCCTTTAACCAGAACTTATTACACTTCTGGTAGGGGTGAAAAAGTTGATGTGTCCATCCCTAATTCGAATTTGCGCACTATACAGTACTCCATACGATTCTAGAACGGTTCATAAATGCCAGTTAGAACAAACCTTATATGTTTGGTTGCTTACACCAAAATCGTTTATTAATAGGGGTTATTGATGAATTATTTTGTGTACATTGATAAAACTCAAAAATGCACAATCGCCGTGAAAAAAACATTATCTATTAAATTGTTTTTTAACTTTTTTTGGGTGTCCCATTTTGACTGCTGAGAAAATATCATGGCTGTCATAAGGATAGGGTGAGCAATTAATATTAAGTAAAAGACAATAAGAAGGTGTGGCGCATATGTAGTGACATGAGTTGAATTGCTACCTAAACACGGAAATCGGTATGTCTAGAGGTAACTATTATAGTTTATTCGTTAATAAATCTTCGTGACCCTTGCAAGACCAATACACGATAAACCATCCAAGTAACATTAAAATATCATCGTAAACATTTATTTTTTCCAATTTCTGTGTCGGGCAGGTAGCTTCACCCAGTATCAGGATGAGTTACGGGTCTTTTCAATTTGTCAAAAGATTAAAAATTAAGTTCTTACGGTAGTCAGTGACGTGGACTGAGAATGAAATGAATGCTTTGAACGTTTTGAATAAATCTGAATTGTATAATTTGGAAGTAATTGATTGTTTTACTTTTGGCAAACAACGGAATATGCCGAATTTTTATTTTAATGTTGAATATAAAAAGTTAAACTTATATTGAGCCACACATTCTTAAACTCATATTAAGTACGCTTATGCAATTTGGTCAATTGATTGATTTATTGCTCCGCCGGATTTATGAATAAATTATAAATGTTTGGAGAAATTGTGGTTGATTACTGTGAGTCTCAGTTGCAATTAGGTAAACTATTGAATTATATATAAAAAATGGGACCAACGAATTTACTTAATAATGGCTAGTATGCAGATAGCAGTGATATTCTTCAAGTATTTTTTCACTGAAATGTTTCAAAAGTTAGTTCTGGCGAGTTTTTTTAGGTTCTTACACCTTCATTATATCTATAATTAAAAAAGTTGTTTATCTAATCACAATCTATTTTTCATCAGCTTATTCCATGCAACATAATTTATATTGAACCATAAATTTTCAGAAGATAGGTACTGCAAGAAGGTCATTTGTCATGTCCAACTGTCTGTGAGGATAACGTTGTCGTCGACTTTTCTACACTTCATTATTTCAGTCTAGTGTCCTAATCGCTTAGACGTATTATATTTTCAGCAGTTAAACATTCTAGATAAGATAATCTGACACGCAGACCGTTGATTTCGTGCTAGATTTTATTTATTTGCTACCAAAAAAGGAATAAGTAAAAGTACACGCTTAAACGTTTTCGTGACTGCTGCAATTCTATCAAAAATGTGTTAAAATTAGTTGAATTTGAACGAATTTCATTGCTCTCTTTATAGCTTTTTAAACAGAGTTCGAAACTTATGTAGGTCGATGAGATTTGTAGATAAATTAACTTGTTCAATATTTATTTATTTATATTAACTTTCATTTGTTTATAAGAACAACTAAACAAAATATGTTTTTCAGTAACTGGAATAAGTTTTACCCTCTCTTAACTCTCTATTCTTATATAATAAGGAAACAGCTCGAACAGGTCGATTTTTAAGATGATCACAGCATGCTACGATATACGTTTTGAAGCCTCTTCACGGAACAATCCCTTAAATTTTTTTTAATGAGAAAGAACATAATGAAATACCGCCTTTGAAAGCTCTTGAAACACCGATATCAAAAATGTACAACGCAAGTTCAGACGGTTGACAATTTTCCAGCGCACTGTACATCAGTCAGTTTACTTTCTATAATTTGGCAAAAAAATCTCAATGCCATATCAAAACTGTTATATTTATTACAGTTTCCTGTAAAATTGTCATATTTGGTAAAGCGTGTTATTCTAACGCTTAACAACAAAGTTTTGAACAATATTTTTCAAAAACAGTTTAACTAAGAATAAACAACTACTTCCCGGGCTATATGCCCATACAAACATTGAATTACACTTCTAAATCAAACGGGGTCGGTATGATCTGCAAGATACAACCAACCATCCTGGTTTGCAGTTAGAAGGGACATCATAACTTGCAGACCGGTTTCGGCGTATTTGCGCCTCATCAGTACAAAGTATAAACGGGGTCGGTATAATCTACAAGATTTAACCTAGTATACCTGGGAAGTATTTGTTTTTCTTATTGAACGGTCACTGTTTTTGAAAAATATGTTTCAAAACTTTATTGTAAAGCGTTAAAATAACATATTTATTCTTCGATATCTAACGATTATATTTTACTTACAAAACTATATAAATATCTTTCTGACTGGCATTTCTTGCAAATAACCGTCTAATTTCAGAAACTATGTAATATCTCACAATAATATTAGGAAATTTTATCGGGTATCTACTTGAGAAATGGAATAATTGCTTCATTCGACCTCTGGGTTTAACGAGATTGGGAACAATGGGGTGCAGTAATATCATTGTTTGAGTTTAACGTAACATTCTGATAATAGGTGACAATCGTAGCAAAGCAATTATTAGATAACTCTTCCGACAATTATAGAGACATGTGAATATTTTATTAACTTTAAAGTTTTCTTTTAACGTATGGTTCTTGAAAACGACCAGTTAAAAATGGAAATAGTAGATATAATAATCCACTAATGAATGATGTGCGAACAATGGAAATTGATAATTAAGAACAATCAAGGATCTCACCCTCAGGGATAGAATTAGAAGTAGAGATATTAGATTTGCATTAGGATAGAGATTGATTAGAGGACGAAAGCGGTTTTGGAGAGATCATGTTAACAGATAGATGGGCGAAGTCACAGGGAGAGTTGAAAGGAAGACTTGACATAGCGGATTGGTCGGGTCCTGGTCTTAATAAGAAAAAAGAAGAAGACGAAGGCAAAGAATGCGAGGAAAATGGAAATGTCAAGGAAAACAAAGAATACCAAGAAGACATATATGACGAATACAGCGAAGAAGACGAAAAAGGCGAGGAACACTAAGAAACGAACAAGAAAAAGATCTACTTTTTAATCATACCACCGCTCCAGGAAGGGTTTTATTGCAATGATGATGATGTTCTATTTAAAAATCAGCCGTAATTCTGAATTGAAAATGGATTCTTTCTTATGTCAAAGCCCTGTAGAAGTAACGAAAAGTTTAATAAATAACAGAACAAAACTTTCCCAAAGCCACCTTTGGAAGCAATTTGTTTCTATATTATTTTGTTTAGAATTTATAAGCTCTTAAAATATGTCACATTATCTTGGGAGACCCTTATTATAAACCGCTCGATTCTATCAGCATAATTAAGGTCGAAACACACCTATCAGCACCTCATAGGAACAGCGACTGATCATCACCAGCAGATTTTATTTCTTATGTGTATTTAAATGTAAGCGTGCATACCTAACAGCATCAGCACAGCACCGACAAGGCACGTCAACGCCTCAACTACAACACATTTCTCAGAGAGAATATTTTGCGGACGGTGTGCCAATACAATATCTCTGACAATATAAAATGAAGCCTATAGTCGGGTATCGCGGCGGTGCTGATCCCGTGTCGATGCGTTAAGAGGGCCCTTACACAACCGTCGAGTTGACCACTCAACGGTGATGATCAGTCGCTGTTCCTATGAGGTGCTGATAGGTGTGTTTCGACCAACCCGTTTCAACAATGACGCATACGTATATCTTTAACATTATCATTCTGAGATATTAGGTAATTACACCGATACATGAAATTCTCAAAAATTAGGTAGGTCTAAGATTACTGAATTATTCTATTTTAGGCGCATATCGATTAACAAAATTGGATGTTCTTTCATATTTCTATACACTTTTTTCTTAATTAATTATTTTGGCAACTTTTTTGAATTATTAAATATGCTTCTGGGTAGACACCACCATTGCAAACGTGTAACTGTTTATTCAGTGAATTGGTAATAAGCGCTAAGGAACAGTAGTTGTCTCTCTTTGCTTTACCCTATTTATAGCATGTGACAAAAAAACGTGTGTCTATCGCATTGTTTTTCTCGATTGTTTCTTGTTTGCATATTTTATTACTCATTATGGTAAAATATTCCGACCTCACTATGGACCATGGAAAATTTGAAAACGAGCTACATATTAATTAAAGGTGTTTAAGAAAAATGTAGCCCAGCGCCGTAGTTTAAGGCCTGGGAATTTCTACAATTTTTTTTAAATTCAATTCAACAGGTAGTAGTTCATAAATGGTGATTGAGGTGTCGGAAAGCAGGGAATTCTCAACAGTTATAGCACAAGGGTATTGAAATTGAAAATTACTCTACATGATTTCGAAAATGTATTGCGAGGTAATAGATAGGAGAGTCTCGATTGACTATTCTAGGGAATTAGTTTTTCAACTCTCTTGTGCTCTCGAATAATTGAATTTGTTTCCAAATCGACACGTTACTTATTTTCTGTTCTCTCGCGTGCATTTCCATTTATTTTCAATTTATTTCAACTGCTAAACATTTTTTCCATCTATAATAATAAATGCATTGGTTGATATAATGATAATAGGCATTATGAAAGTCACTATATAAGATGTCAGTGAAATAATGATTTGATATAATTATATAGAATACAAATATTCCAAGGAAATCACTGTTATTTTTTCATCACATGTGGAAGTATATTCAGTTCGTAGAATTATAAATAAAAAAAATCACCGAAAGATCCATTATGTCCCCTTTATTTAACCTACTCATTTCACTAGAAAAGTCTCAGAGTCCGAATTCCCGAACGAATTTTAAGATATTCGCAGGCTTCAGTTCAGGCAAGTGTACCTTTTCGATCCACAAGTCTTTTAGGTGTTGTGCCCTAGGATTTTGAATTGCTATGCATTCCGCAAGTATGTGAATGGAGGTTTCTTCTTCCCTTCCACATAATCTACATTCTTTTTGGTCCAATATTTTAAGATTTTTTAGGTGCTCTTCATTCATTTTATTCACTCGTTTGAGTTGTGTTCCACAGCCCAGGCACTTGAACTGAATATTTGTACCATTTCCCATGTTATCTACTTCCAATCCAGGAGCTTCGTGTCTTCTATAAAGTCCACTAGTTTGACTGGAGGGATTTTCAATAGTTTTAATGGTTGTATTAATTCCTCTACAAAGTTCTTCCGTTTAAGTACTTGTAAGTTCTCGCAGAAGCAGAGTATGTGTGTAGGTGTTTCATCATAAAGTTCACATTTCTGCAGGTAGGTTCACTAACTTTGCCCATTTTGTGCAGATGTTTACTCAGGGTGCAATGTCCAGTCACGAGGTCGATAACTGTCTTCAGATCAGATGTTTCTCACCCAGTTTCAATAGCCTGGTTGAGAGTTCCTTGTCTACCTTGTTCAGTAAACTCTTTCTATGGAGGTGCTCTTGTGTCAACTTCTATTTGAGTTGGTCTTCCCTATCTAGCCAGTTCCCGATCTCCACAAGTTTTGTCCTTCTGAATTGCCAGAAAAGCCTAGTCACCCTGGTAGTAATTTTTCCCAGGTGTGCCTTCCTATTCAGTCTGGAATCAAGGGTCACTTCCAGATATTTAGGTGTCCTCTACGGACATTCTCAAAACTCTTGCTCTGGAAAGGCATTCATTTGTTCTCATCTGGATGTAGATTTCCGGGAGTATATTTGATTGCCCTAGCCCTACTAGATCTTTTCGAATGTCAGATTTTCTCTTCTTTTCGGCGTTGCCTGCTTCTTCTGATATTACATTGGAGCGCATAGTCCAAAAGGGGTCCATCCTCCAAAAGTGTGTTTCAGCTCCTCTCTTCACGTCACGCTTTGTAAATACCATTTGCCATATTGTGAATTGTTCGAAATTCCATTGTATGCTTAGTGTTGTAGAATGAACTAGATTTTTAAAAAGTGGACTCTATGCGGTCGTTCACTGCTACACAAAAGGAATGATGTTTTGTTTTTTCTTCGATAGGTTTTCAAATGAAGGACCAGTCGTAATTTTAAATAACGTTATAATAAACACTTAAATCAGCTTACAAAAAATTGCTAGTGAGGCAGAAAGGCAACAAATTGACTACAGCGAGTTGATAGTTAAATAGTTACAGTTATTCACAGTTTCAAAGGATGCTCGTAGAAATGTATATTTCTCCAGTTACTATTGAAATACATACGTTTAGTTAGCACTTATAAGTTCACGTCGTAACACGATAGGTTGATATAAATATTTAGGTGAAAATCGTAATTTTCCCTGTTTATTAAGATTAAGTTAACAAACTGATATAAAGTCGATCAGCTTGGGTTTGTTGATAGATGTGTTCTTTTCGAACGAGGGATGATGACCGTTTTTTTCGAGCGAAGTATTTTCACTTTTATTCAGATTACTATTTCATTGTTCTTTTAGAAAGTTGGATATCTTTATTGTAGATTCATAGAATAACACTTGTATTTTAGGTTCATCCGGTTGAAAGCGTATTGTTGAAGTTAAGTACAATAAATACCTAAATGTTTCGTGTCCTAACGACTTGAAATTAGATGGGTACCGGATATCGCAATAAATAGATATTTTGAGAGTCAATAAGTATATCCAGCCGAGAGGGTTGTTAGATGCTTGATGCTTTTATGGCACTTTACTGACAATGGATTCAAATTATTTTTAAACTTTCGAAATCTTGGCAAGCGCAGTTGCCAGATTGCAACACTTAGTTTGCACCATTTATATAATATTTCCTTGTTATAGACAATTAGGAATATCAGTTTTGTGTTACTAAGAAGTACGACAAAGAAAGGTTAGCTGTGGAACAAGGTTTTATCAAGGCAAATAGTTCAAATTATTGATGATGTGAGTATTTCTTTTATCCAGCCATGACTTTTGTTAACCTGAATTTCGAAATAACCAAACACCCATTTAAGTATTGAATATATCAGTATTTAAGACATACTCTAAAACTCAAATCATAAAATGCAATTGCTGAGTCTCTTCTACTCTCCTTGCAATATTCAGTCACAAATTCCCTACTATTTTTTTTCATTGGTTGATAAATATCTTGGTCGGAGTTTTCACCGATATACATTGTACAACAGTCGCCATTACTTATTCTAGCGTTTTGGCACGAAATTTAAATTATTTAAATTTCTCCTTTAAAATTTTCATTCCTGCAAAAATAACATCATGCCTACTGACATAAACTGTTTTTGTAGGTTTTTAAGAGAAAACCTTTAAAATTCATTCATTCGTGAAGCATGTTTCTACGAACGAAATCTGTTTTACCTAAATAATTCAAAATGCAATCCGTAGATTCATAGATTCTGCTGCAATATGAATTTACAAGGTAATGCGACAATTTCGGTTATTTCAACAGCATCTTTGGCACATTTACTTTGTTGAAAGTTGGAAAATAAACAGCTCGACAAAGTTTCCACGAACTTAGAATCCAATCCTAATTTACAACTGAACGTGTCTTTCACGTTAATTTCCGTAACCTACATTCTCACAAACAAACATTCGGGGTGAAACGAATTTATTCAATACCTTAGTGAATTTGAATACAATTAAACATAAAAGTTAAAACAATGAATACATAAGCTCTTTCATATCTCATAACATAACAATCCTGTTTGTTTTTGTAAGAACTACAGAACCAAGCAATAGTTAAAGTATAAAGCTGTTATTTTGGACATAGAATGGCGACTCTGTTATAGCACCATAATATAAAAATATAATTACTCTAAGGGCGGCTCCTTTGAAGTTTTGTCAGACAAATCGGACTGCGTATAACGTGCAAAATTTGCGACTAATGTACGCTTTACGCTAACCGGGCTTTTGTAAATTGAGAAGTTATTCACTTCATGAATTGTTGCGATATTTTGAAATACTCAAACTATAGGTAATGTGTAATTCGGGCCTGGCAGTTCCTGACGTGCATTTTACTAATCTCGCTTAGCAACTGTGGACATTTCAAAATGGTTACCTATGCGCGTGATCTGATATGAGGTCTTACAGAATTCCCGGGAGTTCCTTCTACTTTTATTCCTATACTATGGTAGCAGTCAATTTAGCAAAGGATTACTCAAATATTTAGCGACTGTTGGGTTAGTAAGTTCGAGTTTTGACGTAATTGTTTGTTTGTTTCTTCTTTTCACTCATTAAGAAAACTTAATCTATTCCAAACTGACATCTTCATTCTTATTTTTTCAAGCATGGGTATTCAGGGCTACTGCCTGAGAACTACTCGTTTATCTCAAAAATCAAAATATTGTTTATAGTACGTCAGTACCCCTTTATCAGTGGGCTGCTTTAAGAAAATCACGTGACAGGAAAAAAAATAGAAATGAAAACAAAATTACATAATATTAGTAATTGTCGCTGATGGTGAATATGAAAGGAGTTATTGAAAAGTTAATTAAACACTACACTACACTGAAACCTATAAGCGTTCTGAAAATTTAACAAGTCTTCCGCTACGTGTAACTGTTTTCGAAATCTCTTCTGAAGCATTTGATGTTGTGGAATGCTTTTAAGGAATTTTGCCGCAACTGTTATAATGGTCATCCCGTAAAATAAACGCGGGTTAGAGTCGGTCTATAGATATTTTTCTATACCGATCTGCTATCCTTGAAGTGAATGTTTTTTGTCCCCTATATATAATTGGAATGGGGCCATCATATGGTTGTTGAAGGCTGCATTTCAATGCATCGTGCCTCACGAGTGCATGTGTTGATGTCTGCAGCTCTTTGAATATAAATATATGTAGCTGACTATGATTCGTTCCATCAACTTGTCGAAGTTGCTGAAAATGTGGCATGATTTCTTTTGCATATTCAGCTCGGTCTGAGTTACCTTCATTGCCACGGTTTGTTAGAAATTCTCCGGGAAGACGAAACGAATCACCACGAGCTAGAGCTGCTGAAGTGGCTCCTAGGTCTTCCCCCCATGCGGATCTAATTCCAAGCTGTCGTGGCATCTTATGGCTGCCTTCAGATGATGGTGAAATCGTTCCACTAGATCGTTGGCTGCTGGATGATATGCTGTAGTTCGGAAGTGTGTTGAACCAATGAGTTTACTGAATCTGTTGCATCATTCGAATTGACGTCCTTGGTCCGTAGAAACCTTCTAAAAACTGCCGAGAAACAGTTTCTGCCTCAATGTTTTCGAATAGAAAAGTTTCTTATTTCTTGTAAGACGGTCAACGAATGTTGTCTGCAACCGCTTGAAATTGGTAGCGGTCCTAATAGATCTAAGTGGATGTGCTCAAATCTAGTGGAAGGTGGTGCAAAGGATCCCACTGGTGCGGACACGTGTCGTGATACCTTTGAACGTTGACATTGCATACACGTACGGGTCCATTTTCTGCAATCTGATTTCATATAGGGCCATGTATACCGTTGTGCAACCAAAATTAATTTGATAAGTACTAAGAGCGAATTTTGTTATTTCTTTGTATGTCTCAACATTGTTTTTTTTAATGGTAGACAATGTGACAGTAGTAGATTTATTATCAAATAATGTTTATTTAATATTCTACAATTACCAATTTGTTTGCCGTAGTTGTAATTTTTATGTTAATAACCACTACTTCACTGACATTGTTTAGTTTGGACTATATTAATGCCCATAAATATTACGCAGATATAATATCAGTCAGTGAACAATATTTCATTATGTATACCGTTGTAATTAGAATTAGGCGGGACAATGTTATTTTCAAAATACCTCTCTTTATTAACGAATAACGTTTACCCTTTTTATGTAATGTCGATATGGCTGTAAAACCTATTTTTCAATACGCAAAAACTTCGTTCGCATTGTTGATACGGAAATTCAATATTGTCCGGTCCAAATGTATAGAATTTTACGTAACAAACCGTTAAATATTACATAATTCCATTATTTATTCTCTGGAACGATTGGTCATTACTTGATAAACTTTTGTTTCGAATCTACGAGCTTTGTTAAGACTGAAATAAAAATGGGAAATTAACGAATGATAATAGATTTATTCGCTGAATTTATTGTTTATAACATAATTTCAATGATACCTTTAATATATGCGCTGAAATTAATTCGATATTAGTTAATAATAATATGTTAATATCATTTTGTACAGCAATTTTTCAACTGGATAATTCAGTAGCACTGGCAACTGCGCGATAATCATTTTATTCACGGAATAGAAGGTTTGAACAAGATGTGAGTTTTACATTGATTGCTTGGTTCGGCACCACCAGTCAAAGACTTCGAGTCCTCGGCACCTCTGCCTTTCAGCTTTTTGTGCTCTTGGTTGTACCTTATATGTTAAGAGACCTGCTGTTGAAGTTCCAGGAAGCTTTTAAATATGTTGTTTGTTGCAACTAAGAATAGGTTAGTCATCAACTAGAACTGCTTCATCTGCAACATGTACAAAAGGCAATAATTAAACTAGAATATACTTAGTGAATCAATAACAAAACAAGTTTTATTGAATTTGAAAGTATTTAGATAATTAAATTAGTAAATTATGCACCCCTATATTTCTACTGCTTGAAGGCCCAATTGCTATTACTGGTACTTGGGGTGAATCCAGACGACATGACAATAATGTAGGTACAGCATCACGACGCATCCATCTTGTTAAAATTTTCACATAACATCCTGGTGAAAAATGTTGACTACAAACAGAGACAACTCTGAGTGCTTAGAAAAATTAGTTCGGTGAGAACATGAGAAGACTCCTTTGTCTGATACATTGGAACTGCATAAATATGTCTTTGTTTAAAAGCTCGCAAGGTGTAGGCAGGTGGCTGTAGCAGCGCTGCAATTCCATTGAGTGTTGAGTTTCTTTACATCATCTGCACTAGGTAGGTGATGTGAGATCTGCACTGCTTCCTCAAGCGATACAACGTCGTACTGAAGCCATATCGAATCAAAATAGTCAAAAAATGGAAATGTAACCGCGTCTTCAACTTCAATAGTTATCGAAAGCCATAGAAAACAGTTTACACACAAATTAATCACCAGACAAAAGTCTAAAATAATTGTAAAGCAACCCACTGTTACACAGAGTTTATAATTAAGCACGTTAATTGTTGAAATTACACGAAATTTAGTAAAACACCACAAATAACACAAAGTTAAGCGCAAACACATCAAAACAATAATGGCGGCTGAAGACTTTGGTACGTCACCTTAGAACATAAAGTTTGTTTGATGTTCTAAGGTTGGCCGTTGTGTCAAAAATGCCATGCTCCTACTGCCATCTGCGCTAACTTTGCGCAAATAAGACAAAGCTGTGACATGGCCTAAACTTATGAGCAGGACTATTTTATTTATCAATCAAATAATAATGCTTATGTACTTGGACGTCTCTTGGTTGTCTCTGGCAGTTAGTCAGTTTTAGCTCAACTCCAATGGCGATATGATTAATGTAAATTCATGTGTTCATCCAAATAAATACTTTATCTTATTAATTAATTCCATGTAGCTGTGATAAATAAAAATGTGAATGAAGTGTAAAGTAATCACCCGATGTCTATCATTAAATCAGTATTAAATTTGAAAGTACGATTGTTTGTATACCGCGTGGTCGCCAAGAACGGGTTTTTCGTGATAGTTAGCGCTGTTGCCTTATCCGCCATTAAAGTTTGGTTACTTTATTACTTTTATAAAGGAAATTGTTCTGGTTGCAAAAATTCAAATAGATGAGTTGTGAGTGCCCCGTATTTTTATTATACCTTTATACCCAACGGCAATTTCCGCTTTCCCGTCAACAACAGGTTGACGAGTGTTCTTTTTCAGACAAGCACAAAACGTGTCGGGAAGGAAAGGATCAACCAACAAAACTCTTTTGAAACAGCCAAATCTCGCTAAGGCGCAATCCCTTACCGTTCAAGTTTTAGATACCATACTGTATAATTTTAAGCAATTTTCTGTGTTAACAAAAAATAAGAATAACTGCATAATATTTTACTATCCTTGATTGATCGAGGTTAACACAATAGTTGTGTAATATGTAAAATTACAGGATTTTTAAATAAACCGTCGTATATTTATCGTTTTAGCATTTTTTTGTTCATAGTCTCCAAAACTAAAACATTACGATGACCATGACCATCTAGATGCATTTTTTAATGCTGAACAACTTTTATGAATAACTTTTCCCGAAATTTTCGAAAATAAGGGTACTTTACTCTCGTCCCAAAATCAAATTTTTGAATGCTCCTCTTATATCACGTGTGTTTTACTATATTTTGTTGGTGCATGTTCAATTTCAGGTGATGCACAAACTTTTACCTAGAATAAATTTTTGTTGAAAACCCTATAATACATGTTTTTCCCATATGGTGCATTCTTTGGGGAAGACACTGTATGTATATCTATGGAATACTAAATATTCGAAAAGCTATATAGTCCTGGCGGATCAACTTTTTTGAAAAACATATTGTTGTCTAAAGTTTGGTGTTGGTAGTTGTAGAGGGGGTTATTACAAACAAGAGAAACATAAATGAAACTGCTGAAAATTAGGTGAGATGATTGGGGGAGGGGGGAGGTTTGGAAAAATACATTATTGCGATTTCCTGCCAAAGTTGAGGTCCTAGAAAAAAAATTGTTGTAGATCTCGAAAAGATCTACAGCTTTTGTATTCGTGACTTTTCCACATAACCTCAAAATTAGCTCGAAAAACGCAAAAAACTGCATTTTTTTATTTTTATTTTCAGTTACGGCAAAAATTGTTCGATTTTGATGAAAATTTGGTTGAAGAAAGCTTTTATTGTGACAAACTATGAGAAAATTTTCAAATTAAAATATAGAACATTTTTCGGTAAAAAACACTTTTTTTCAAGCGAAAATTCTTCTTTGGAAAATTGTCGAAATAATTTCCGCGGGTGTTCATTTTTTTCGTTTTAACATCTACTTTCAATTGAAATGAAAAAAAAGAGTAGGTACTCACACTAGAAGAACATGCTCAAAAATGCATAAAAAGGAAAAAGTAAGTTTTCCAAGTGCTCATTTTTGCTTATTTGCTTTGTTTAAATTTTTGAAAAAATCAAAAAACAAACTTCAACATTGAATTCTACGGAAAAAAATACAACAGAAACTGTGTATAACTTATTTCAATAAAAGTTTTATTAGCACTCGTTAATATTTGTTACATGGCTCCAGGTTAAATAAGAAAAACAATTCTTTTGTTGGAAAAAAATATTTGTAAAAATTGTATAATATGACAAATTATATGTAAAATTACATATATCATATTCATCTACGTCTTTTTGACACAGTTACAGCACATTCATCCTTTGATGTATTATCATCAGTTTCTCCCCGATCTTCTTGAAACGATTCTTCTCAAAAACTTTCTTCGGCTAATTCTCTTTCTGAATCAATGCGAGTACCCTGATCATTTTCAGTTACATCTTATTCATGATCACTTATGTCTTGCGTAATAATATCGATGTTTTCACATAAATCGTGACAATTAATACATAAATGTGTGCCATGCTTTCGCAACTGGTTTTGCACTGTTTTTACTAATTCTTCGGGAATAACCGGAGCTTCCGTCGTACAAAGCATGAGAATTGCAGAATTATTAACGGTAAATTGTCCAAAAGTATATTGATGGATTGAACATTAATATTTGTTCTTATCCGTCTGACGTTTCAGTAGTTGACTTATTTCAGTACTGTAAGAAATTAAAGGTTATGTCAAAGACTACACAACAACCAGAAGTGAAGCCCGGCAAAAATCCTTTGATGTTGGAGGGGCAAAAATAGATAACCTTGAAGGTAACACCTAACTTTGGCATACACTGAGAACCATGATAAATGCTTACAGCTTTACTCGAATCACACCGAGAAAAAATATTTTAGCATAAAGTTGTGTTTTATCAAATGCATTATAGTGGTATGTTTCCATCAGTAACTACTTCTGCACTTTTCGTTGTAAAGTCCATAAGCAAGAGGCCGCATGACATATGACGACTAATTTAAAACATGGCGTCTGTGAACTCGTTTTTATCCGAAGTTTCGCTTCTTGTCAGTTGGGAATTCTTTGGTTATGCTGAAAATATGAAACTCAGTTTTGCCCGTATTTTTGTACGCAGAATTCGGTGGTGTAATCACTTTTTGGAGATTTCATAAAACTCAAACAAATTATCAACATTTATTAAAACATTAATTATTGTAGAGGTCTTTTTCAGTTTTATCAATTTTTTATCATGTTTTCGGAAGAGACTTCGGGTATAATTGTTTTTTGTTTCATCAAAAAGTAGGTATATGCCAAAACGACAAAAATGAGCAACGGCAGAGCTCCTTAAAATTATTTTCTGAAGAAGCAGCAACAACATTTGTCAGTTTTGTGTTAATTTAGATGAAAATATTTATTAGTGAAAATATTCATTAATTTAATCTTTATGCCCACTCTTTGCGTTTGTTTTTTTGTTCGATATTTAACAGAGTATGAAATTCCATGCAACCAAGTTTATTACTATTTTTATTATTTATTCATTTTAATAAACAAAATCTTTAGTCCATGCCTGATTTTTCTTGTTAATAATATATAAGATTCCACGTAAAATCTTATTTTTGTGATTATTTTTACATTACAATAAAATGTTTACGGTATTTTTCGATATAAAAAGTTCTGTTTACTTTTAGTTTGACTTAAGCCTCAATCTAAATAAATAATAAATTCTCCACAATCACATTATAATTGGACTTTTATCCACACATATGAATCATATAAAGTACCCCTTATCCACTAGTGGAATAATGGAAAATACAATATTAAATAAATTATATTCAACACCTCCCAAAAAACTTTTAAATAATTTCACTAATTTTTGACGTTGCAGCTGCTGTCAGAGCGAAATGTCAAATCACTTTTTGATGAAATCTGATTCTAAGTGTGGATTTATGCAGCAACATTTAACAATTATCAATTAGCATTTAACAATTAACATTTATCAATTATAAGTTAAACTACTCATTTCACTATGACTCCATTTATGCAGACAATTAACAATTATCATTTATCATTTAACAATTACGAAGTTGGCCAACTTTCAACTTTCTTAAATTAAATGTACCGAATTTTCATCTAGTGCGCAGCTAGTACGCAGATCCTGAAGTTGACAGCCCATCTCCTTTTCCTGCCTTTGTTCAATAAGAACATACTTGCCGTCAGCATCATTGATAAAAGAAAAAAAGTCTCAGCTTCTTCATTTCTACTATACATCTTCAAAATTGTTCCAATGCACAAATAGACATGAAAATGTAGGGTTATAATAACTAGAATCTCGGGCTTGTGCGCATGCTTACTATTTTCTCCTAATTTATAATTGTGTCTGCATAAACGATGGCAGTTTTACTAATTGTTAAATGATAAATGTTAATTGTTAAATGCTAATTGATAATTGTTAAATGTTGCTGCATAAATCAACACTAAATGACTGTAATTGTGGATAAAACGTTGTATTGCATTCGTGTTTTAGTTGCGTTTTATCCACTTAAGAAAATTAAACCCTCGAGCTTCGCTCGCTCATACAATAAATAACTATTTTCGTTGACCGTTTATTAATTTCGATATTAATGAATTATTTTATTCAAAAAAGGATGCGTTAATGGACGTCATTAACGCACTTTTTTTCATTAACGCACTCTTTTTGTGATTTTGACATTTTGATGACATTTTGATATAGACAATATACCAATATCATTATGACATTCTACGTCATTGGTAAGGAGTTGACATTATTACCTCCTGATAGTCTTTGTGGAATAGTGAATTTTGTCACAAAAAAATATTGTAATCAACTCATTTGTTAATGGGCGATTAATAAACTCAACTATTAAAGGCTCTCACTCGCTATCGCTCGTTCGTGCTTTAAACAGTTTCGTTTATTAATCGCCTTCATTAACAAACTAGTTTATTAAATAACTAATTTCCATCGACCGTGTATTAACATATGCTATTAACGTTCTCAAAATTAGAATGATCCCCATTAATGCATGATTTACCTACATTTTCTGCAGGCAACCCAACGCACATCTTAAACATTATATTCATATTGACAGTTACCTGTGGTGTAGGCAACCAAACCTACAATATCGTCTTCAAAAAATGAATCCTAGAATAGAATACTTCTAGTTTTTTACTTACCTATCGTTTTATTTTATTGTTCTATAAAATTATAATAATTATTGTGTTAGTGTTAAGTGTTAAGACATCCAAAAAAGAATTTAAGAAAAACGAAAACAGTGACATTTGAGCAAGCGACCATCTTTGTGACATTTCAATGTCATTATTTAATTTTGACAGTACAAGCTGTGAGTACAAGGAAAAAGGGTACAACTTGTACAGTGTTTTGTGTTTATAATTAGTGTTGAATTCTCCCAAGAAATAGATGAAAATTTTACATTAACTCCGCCAGAAGTTGCAGAAAGTGCTAATTCAGCATCATCTAGTTTACTACCAGAAAAGAGCAGAAGTCTGTATGAAAAACGTATGCCGAATTTATATAAATATTTTTAGTTTTTAAATATTGAGAAAAACGAATACAACTGATACAGTCGACGGAAAAGCTTTGTAACTAACACGAGTATTAAAAGGGCAATTAACAATCTCGAACATTAACGCACTCGCTCTGCTCTCGATTGTTAATGGCCCTCATTAATACAGTTGTTGGTTAAATAACTATTAAACATACAATTGCATTTTCCACATACTTATTTATCCTGAAATTATTGAACAATTCCACATAAATTACTAATTAAAACCATTCATTTTTTCACAATAAAGTGAAATTGGCTTTCTACTTCCGCCGGAAATGTATTAATTCCATGTTTAATCCTTTTAACTCCTTTCCAATCCCCCCCCCCCACAACTCCTTCGCATTTATTTATTTTTTTGCCTCTAAGCCACTTCAGTGCTACTTACAATTTTATTTCTGTCAAAGTGAATTTTGATGGGTCTAAACTCTAAGATAATGCACATTGTTTTGCAAAACACATTTCTATGTTATTGTACTAACAGTAAATCATACACATATCCATAATTTCGTAATTACTATACACATAACAAATGCCAACTTTTATGTCCGCCGGAAGTTTCCTCGTCGAGTCGTAGATAACTAATTTCCATGGCAGAAAACAATTTCAGAGATGATGGATTTCACAAATCTACGGAATATAATGATGAATAATGGATACGGAAGTCTAGGTCAATACGTTGAAATTCTCTAAACGTATATCGTTAGGGTATGTATGTTTTTCTGTGGTGTGGTTTCGAAAACAAAAAGAAAATAATAAATGATGATGTCTACTAATTACTCGTATATTTTTAAGTTATGTAATAGAAGTCAAAATGGCTATAAAATAATGAACTGAGATGTTCTAAAACTATATTTATCAACCCCACCAGAACTAGATAGATCAAAATATTTACAAAAATGACATACGCAATAATTATACATTATGTGCTAATTACATGTCAAATAACTGGATAGGAATAATCACGAATAATTCATTTTTAGATTATTGAAAGTTTCTCTTATGAATGTGTCAAGGGTGATATACGATTTTCTAGGAATTTACAAATTATTATATAATAATAAACCTTTGTGAAATAAAAATTTTTGTGTTGAACTAAAGTATATCCATCGAACAAACAGAGCGACCCAAACAACGATAGATGCGTGATCGAAGTATGATCACCATGCGCCTTTGCATCTATTGGCTAAAATAAATATGACTTCCTACGCTGGCCAATCGGATTTACCTGCAATCGGCCGGCAGAATTCATTGTCTTTGGTACATCGGTACAGAGTCGAAGAGATCACGTGTACTATGCATGATACTGTTTTGGAACACTCCGTTGCTTGGATGGACAGAGTATAGTTCTTGTAGCTGGTATATATGTTACGCCGAATTTGCGTAATTGCCGATTTCGTGTATTGGGCAGATTTTTGACGAATTCGCGAAATAAGCAGCAGAGTTGCTTATGTCGTGTAATAGGTAATTATTTGTAGCTTCTTCAATGATTTTCCTTGCCCTTCTGATACATTAATCAATTATCTGTTTTAACCAGCATGAAAAGCTGAATTACATTGTTCATTGTTTTTAACCGCTAGGAGATTTTATAGTTGTAGTTTTTATCGAGAAGGACAAGGAAAATCATTGAAGAAGCCATAGTTGCTTATTTCGCGAATTCGGCAAAAAAGTACCCAATACACGAAATCGGCAATTACGCAAATTCATCGTAACATATGTTACGTTACTAAATGTTCTCAGTGGCGGCTCGTGAACTTTTTAAGAGTGGAGGCTGGACATAAAACGTTTTTGTAAATATATACTCTATTCAGCCAATTAATTTAACCTTTGCGCAGCGACCGTACCAGCTACTTCAGAGACAAAATTAATCATTCCCCAGCAAGATCCAACGTGAAGTTATAGAGTTTCTCTTGCCAAACATTTTTTTTGATCGTTTTTTTTGGATTTTTAATATTTTTTCTTTTTTTTTTGCATTTTTCAGATTTTGTTTTATTTATTAATTTTTTCTTAACTTTTTTTTATATATCAACGGAATTCTACGGTCTTTATTTTGCGAAAAATTATAACTAATATTATTATAAATTGCATCATTTTGTTTTAAGTGTTTTACTAAATTTTTTTCAATAGATATTAAACTAACATTGTATAAACGATTTTGGCCCATTGTATTTCGCAGGTAAGTTTTAATTCGTTTGAGAGTAGAAAATGATCTCTCTACCGATGCAGACGTGACAGGAATGGTGACTGTCAAACAAAGTAGTTTATTAAACTGAGGTAAGACTTGTTGCAAATAATTGTCTATCATAACGGCGTGACTGTCGTACTGACCTAAAATATCTTCATCAGAGTATACAAGGCATAATTCATTCTGCAGTGCTATTTTATCAAAAAATTTATATTTTAGAACTAAGTTATCTAAAAGTGTATTGAGAAACTCTTTTGAAAAAGATTCGAATAAGCTCGTGTATCATCGCGAGCGCTAGAAGCACCGTACACCAACTAACGACGTTAGTTACTGTACGGTGCTAGAAGCAAGCCTCCTGAGAGTGTAGCAACACTGTTCAGCTATTTTTCACGGTATTAAGCAATTGGACTGGTTGAAAAAATGGCAACTGTGTTGAGCAGCACGTGTTTAGGTATTGAGATGTGTAGAATCTAGCCTCAGGGCACTGTTGTCAGATTTAAAAAGAACTACTGAAAACGGGGAATTAATTGTAAAATTTAAAAATTATTACATAAACAGGAAATAAAATGAAGAATTTTCAACAAAATATTTCTGGTGCTATTTAATGGATAAATTGGTGAGGAGGCTGAGCCGCCACTATATGTTCTAGTGTTGTAAGTATGTATGTCTCTAACAAAACTAATTTTGCTGGACATACATTTTGGTAACATGTTATGAACTATTTTAAAAATACAAATTACGTTTTGTTAATCCATTCGCTGATTAACACCCATAAATCCTAAACGGTCAAGCATATCTTCAAAACCAGTGTATCTATTTATTCTTAAAATAACCCAAATTGCTTTATTTTGTAAAATTTGTAATTTAGATTTCTCCGACTGGCTTAAATAATATAAAATTGCTGGACAATACTCGAAATGGGTGTCCATCTTTATTTTCCCTCATTTTAACTGCCCATAACTTCTAAACGGTTCGAGATAGAAACATGTGGCATTTAAAAATACAAATCGACGTGTCCAAGCGTTTTTCCCAACACTCCCTCATTTATTCGTTATCGAATTTATTCCATTTGGCTCTTCTACACTGTATAAAATAAAAAAAGAGGCCCCAATACTGTTCCTTGAGGGATTCCACACTTCACAAGAAGTTTACTGGACTGATAATTATTCACTTTTACTTGTTGGTAACGATTTTTCAAGTAACTGCTGAACCATTCTTATGCATTTCCATGTATATCAAATTTTTGTTTTGTTTTATGTTTAACAAGTCCCTGTTTATTGTCTAGAACGCTCTTTTAAACTAAAGAAAAACAGTACAAATAACTTTTTTTGAATCTATAGAATCCTTCCACTTTGAGACAACCACTTGTAGTGCAGACTCACAACAATGTTTCTCTCTAAAACCAGATTGATTTTCAATTAAAATATTGTTATTGTTAATATGTTCTACAAGTTGTTCCTTTATGTATAATTCTATTACTTTTTCACAAACAGGCAACATGTTAATTGGTCTAAATTCATCACATTTGTTCTAATAGCCTTCACAAAGAAACGAAAATTCAACCTCAAAACCAATTGGAATTTCTCGATTTTGTCATTGTATTTGATTATTTTCCAATTTATGTAAATATTTCGGTTGATTTTCAAAATACAGTGTGTCCACTTAAAACGTTATCTTTGCCGATAACATTTCGGATACTAAAATAGAACTTCTCATATTTAATCTTTTGGTGGAATAGACAACAAGTCTATTCTGATATAAAATTATTTAAAAATTTTTCAACAAGTGTATTTGGTCCAAAAATCAATAATTATAGTTTCATATGTTAACTTCAGCGCGAAATTTAAAATAAGTTGAAGGTATATAAATATGAATGGAGAGGTTTCTGGCCTGATTTCTATCAATTACCCCGAAAGAGAGTAGATTAAACTTTGGAACTGTGCAGTAGCTCATAATAGATAAAAATATGGGTTGGCAAAGTTTCTGAACTTTACTGGGATTACTGGTATGTTATAAATTTTTTATATGATTTAGCTAGCTTGGTAGATTATTACTTTTTTAATTAATTCCTCTATTTAATCAAAAAATTATGAAAAGATATTGACAATTATTTCGATATTGACATATCATCGTCAAAATGACGTAGAGTAGATTCCACAAAGTAAGGGTCCAAACAGTAAATTCAATTGGTAGATTATTTTCACCTTACTTGATATACTTGACATTCCTTTCTTTTTCATGTAATTTTGCTAAAATTAAATAAACGTTTGTCCAAAACGAATCATTAAGCTATTAGATAAACGATTTTATAATTATTATATGTATTTATCTGGACAGATAGCTCATTATGCTAACTTTGTAAATTTCATTTTTTGTAAATGTAAAAATTGTATTTTAGCACAGTTCCTGGGCATACTGTTCCTGGGAGACACTATTATACCGTTCCTGAGCACATACAGTTTTTGGGCACATACAGTTCCTGTCCACATACAGTTCCTGGGCACATTCAGTTCCTGTGCACATATAGTTCCTGAGCTCTTACATCTATTTACCGATCCAGTGATATAAGAAAGTTCCTGTAGTATAACGTTCCTGCACTTGACATTCCTGTTAAGTTATTAGTTCCTGGAGAAACTTCCCGGAGGACACAGCTCCCAGACTTGAGGTTCCTATATTCTGTTCCTGGATGATACAGATTAAGGAGAGTAATTTGTTAATTTTTTTTTGATGGCTTCCACTAATGGTTGTAATTTTTTGTATATAATTTTAAGAACACATCTTTGCAAAATTGTAAATGTAAAAGTTTTTTCATTACATATATTTTTTTATCTAGTAAGTTATATTTAACACACAGATACTGTAACAACTTTTCTCTAGTGTAGCTTAGTATTCTTTTTAGGCAGATAATCAACAGTTATAAGTTAGCTGATTTTTAATTTGAATTTTTTTTAGAAATAAAATTAGTGGCGCCCTTTGGTTTCTTACAATATCTATATTTAACTTAATTCCGCAGGTAACAAAGCCCTGTGAACTGGCTTTGTTATCTCCAAATTTAAAAATCAGTTTGGCAAGAACCTTCAGTATTAAATATTCATTTCTTTTTATTAACGCCCAATGCCGAGAGGGTACTTTTTGTTTCACACTCAAGTTCGCAGAACATGGAAAACTATTTTATTATTAATTTTCATAATAAGTTCTGCATGGTCTAAAACCTAAAATACAACTATCAGGTATCGAAGTTTTTGAGTCATATACGAGATATATCAGAAGATATGAATATTTCTCAATAGTAAAATACTTTCATTTTCGAAAATTGTTATTAAAAATTTGATAACCTTTAGATAGAATAATTACAAGAAAATGGTACGTATTAATTTTTACATCAATTCAAGTTTCAATACAAGTTTTTGTTCTATAAAAGAATCTCTTAATAATGATGCGAGTTATAGTCAGAATCATTTCTGTGATAATTATTTCACGAGTTCTTTCTAAATATTGGACGTTAGAACACTGCACATGTAAAACTGTAGGTTGAAGTATTGTGGATGATTTTTTTTCCTGCTAGAATGGTTCTTTGAGAGTGTGCTGGTAAATTTTTAAGTCAATATTTCTCATATTATTGTTTGTTGAGTTGATGGATGTTTTTTTTTCAAAAATTTCAAAACCCCATTTAAGGGTCTAATGTTTACGTTTTTGAAAAACTTTCATCACCAATCTTTATCCTATCCTCAAAAATCCAATTTTCCAAATTTTCAGTGTTTTCATAGCTTTTAAGAAATAAATAATTTATCTTTGTTATCATTTCGCCAATAATAGTTAGTTACATTATCACCCTTTACATTATTTCTTCTCCTTAAAAGTGAAATATTCACCCTAACCCGTTACTTATGGCATAACTTAAAACGAATCCACATAACCCCGGGATGAGAATTCCTGATTTGATCAAGTGATCCACTTCATTCTTTGAATATTTCATTCTTTTTACGGTCTTAGTGGTATTAGCGAGTAGAAGAATACACAAAACTTCTACTTCTTTAACTGTCAAGAAAAAGCCCTGAACATATTTCCACATGAAAGGAAGTATCATTTTAGAAAAATGAGTGAAATATTGCGCGTTCCTCTAAAATAAATATTTATGTAGCGAAACTGCTTTTAGTTGTATAAATTCCATTTTTGTTTACGTAGTTCATCCAGCTAAAGATGAGTAAATATAAGAGATTATATCTCAGGTAAGTTATTATATTCATATTACGGATAAAACTATTAACGAAAGTAGCGATAGGATTCGGTAAAATTTACACATCTTTTGGGACGATTACTATCCAAAAAAAAACACTCTCTTTTTTTTACATTATGGGATTTGATTTTATCAGTTTCAAGGGAAAAAATATTATTGCACGTACAGCACTGGCATAGGATGTGCTCTGCTCCTCTAGGTGACAGGGTGCACAGGGCTTCATCTGTCAATACCATAATCTTACAGTGTTTTGTTATCATACCTACTACGGCTTTCACAGTTTTCCTACCTCTACTTATTAAATCTGCTGTAAATTTTGGCAAATGTCCTATAATTGATTGATTCGTCTGCCTCTGTCCTGGTGTTGACTTTGAAGTAGTCTGTGCGCTGCAGATCTGGGATTGACTATTCCAAGCTGAATTGGAAGGCACACCTGGAAAAAATTACTACCAGGTCGACTAGACTTTTCTGGCAATGCAGAAGAGCTATGGGCAAAACCTAGGGAATACGACCCGAGGTGATTCACTGGCTTTACACAACTGTGATAATGCCAACGATCACCTATGGAACAACTGGGACAATACTAGATGAACCCATATTTCACATGAGTTTTGATAGCAAGACACCGGAAAATATATCCACTGAGCGAGTGAACATCATCATACCATTTAGGGAACAGTTGATGCACCCAGGTAATTCTGGAGAAATCATCTGGTTCACCGATGGTTCCAAAACGAACCATGGCACTGGGGCTGGTATAAAAGGACCTAGAAAGAGAATGTTCCTTAGCCTTGGTTGTGTTTCAAGCAGAGACGATAGCCTGTATTGAAAACATCAGAAGAGGATATACCAGACAATTGAAAAATTCATTAGACAGGCTTTGCTTGAAGCTATCAGTAATCCAACAACTAGGTCTAAACTGGTAAAAAACTGCAAATAATCCCTGACAAGAGACAACAAAGTGTCGCTAATATGGGTGCCGGCACATGAGGGGATTGTAATGAAATAGCGGACCAGTTAGCTAAAGAAGGTTCTAAAGGAGACTTCATAGGTCCGGAACCATTTTGTGGCCTCACAAAAGATTGCATAAGAGGGGAAATCGGGAACTGGCTAGATAGGATAGATTGGAATCTGTGACCTTTGCTGTTTGTATTGCTGTTCTTGTTTTGGAATGAGAGAATCGATTTAGATGTTGGCTTCAAACAAATTGTGTTGTCAGTATAGCGGGTTATTTATAGGTCTTTTTAATGATCGAATGTTACCCCTGTATAGACAGGCAGCAAGGAAAACGTACACGTTTGAAACTTCTTGAAAAAATAATTTTCATAAAAATATATTTCAAACTCACTGAAAATTTAACAAATCTCATTCATCCGTTTTATTGAAGCTTGCTTCTAATTGCACGACATAGGACTTTTGAGAAGGCTAGTGAACTCGTAAAACGTGTAACGTTACGAAAATAGTTCGTCACGCAACAGTGTTGCCAGATTTCTGAATAATCCACTAATCCAATGAAATTTAATTGAAGCTTGGTTGCTGTCGATAATTGTCAAAAACTGTCAAAAATGGTCAATATTTGTAAAATTTTTGAAAAATGTTCAATAATTGTCAAAATTTTGAAAAATGGATAAATTTTTTGAAAAATTTGTGAAAAATTATCAAAAATTGTCAACAAATGGACAAAATTTTTGAAAAATTGTCAAAAATGGTCAATAATTGTCAAAATCTGTCAAAATCTGTCAAAAATGGTCAATAATTGTTAAAATTATGAAAATGATCAAAAATTGTTAAATATTTTGGAAAATTTACAATAATTGTCAAAATTTTCGAAAGTTGTCAAAAATGGTCAATAATTGTTGAAATTTTGAAAAATGACCGAAAATTGTTAAGATTTTGAAAAAATTGTCAATAATTATAAAAAAATGTCAAAAAAGGTCAATAATGGTTGAAAATTACCAAAATTGTCAATAATTGTCAGAAACTGTCAGAAATGGTCAATAATTGTTAAAATATTGAAAAACGGTCAAAAATTCTCAAAATTCTGAAAAAATGGTCAATAATTATAAAAAACTGTCAAAAATGCTCAATAACTGTCAAAAATGCTCAATAACTGTCAAAAATTGTAAAATATTTCAAAAAATGGTTAAAAATAGTCAATAATTTACTTAATTACAGTTAACTGTAATTAATTGTCATATTAGTAAAGCGTGATATATAGACGTCAAAAAATAATAGTTCAATACTATTAAACGCTTTACAAAATTAGAAAAATTAATTTCCAAAGAGCAGACCGTCCACTAAGAAGCAACAACTACTTCTCGGGCTATATGCCGACAGACATTGAATTACACTTCTAAAGTAAACGGGGTTAGTATATCTGTTAAGATAGAACCAACCATTCTGGTTTGCGATTAGAAGGAATAACATCACTTGTGGACCGGTTTCGGCGTTTTTGCGCCTCATCAGCACAAGGTAGATGCCATTCGTCCAGAAGCTCTGAGAGCATAATCCTGGACTAGAGACTACGTTGATACCACACCAATACATTAGCCTTAGTAAAGGAAATGTTAAGAGTGCGATATCGGCGACATCTCTACATCTAATCACAAACCAAAATTCTATATCGACAAAAAACCATCTCGGTTTTGTAGGTATTTACTTAATTACAGTTTCCTGTAAATAATTGTCATATAAGTAAAGCGTGATCTATAGACGTCAAAAAATAATAGTTCAATTCTATTAAACGCTTTACAAAATTAGAAAAATTAATTTCCAAAGAGCAGACCGTCCACTAAGAAGCAACAACTACTTCTCGGGCTATATGCCCCGACAGACATTGAATTACACTTCTAAAGTAAACGGGTTCGGTATATCTGTTAAGATAGAACCAACCATTCTGGTTTGCGATTAGAAGGAATCACTTGTCGACCGGTTTCGGCGTATTGCGCCTCATCAGGACAAGGTAGATGATATTCGTTCAGAAACTCTGAGAGCATAATCCTGGACTAGAGACTACGTTGATACCACACCAATACATCAGCCTCAGTTAAAGAAATGCTAATTTTTCTAGTCAATAATTGTTAAAAATTGGAAAAATGGTCAAAAATTGTTAAATATTTTGAAACATGTACAATAATTATCAAAATTTTTGAAAAGTTGTCAACAATGGTCAAAAAATGTCAAAATTTTGAAAAAATGGTCAATAATTATAAAAAACTGTCAAAAACGGTCAATAATTGTTAAAAATTATAAAAAATTTTGAAAACGGAACAAAATTTTTGAAAAATGGTCAATAATTCTCAGAACCCGTCAAAAAGCTGAAAAATTGTCAATAATTGTTAAGATTTGGAAAAATGGTCTATAATGGTCGAAATTTTTGAAAAATTGTGAAAAATGATCAGTAATTCTGAAAACTGTCAAAATTGGTCAATAGTTGCCAAAAATGATCAATAATTGTTACAATTTGAAAAAATGGTCAAAAATTCTCAAACATTTCGAAAAAATGGTCAATAATTGTCAAAATTTTTGAAAAATGGTCAATAATTATATAAAACTGTCAAAAATGGTCAATAATTGTTAAAAATGGTCAAACTTTTTGAAAAATTGTCGAGAATGGTCAATAATTATCAGAACCTGTCAAAAATGCTAAAAAATTGTCAAAATGGTCAATAATTGTTGAAATTTGGAAAAATGGTCTGAAATGGTCCAAATTTTTGAAAAATTGTCAAAAATGATCAATCATTGTCAAAACTGTCAAAATTGGTCAATAATTGTTAAAATTTGAAAAAATGGTCAATAAAATATAAAATAAAACTTAGTAGAACGTACTGGGCCTAATGTAATTCCCAACATCGCATTCTATTGCGCGTATTTTTATTGATGGTTTTCCCAACTTCGCATTCTATTGTGCATAAGAAGCAAGCTTCTGTCGGCGGTCCGACTACAGCTTACCTTTTTTTTATGATAGTTGGTATTTGATCACAAGACGAATTTAACATATTCCCTACATTCAAAAGAGGAGAAAAATCTTTTGGGTAATTCGAAGCAATTGTGCGAATAAAAACAAGGCCAACAGAATATAAAGCTATTTTCCATATAGGGGAGCCCGGAGCTGGTTGACGCACTTTTTGTATTTTTATTTTTAGCGTACACTTTATTAAGTTTTGGTGTGCTTTTGGTACCAAATAGAAAAGTTTAATGTTTCATCTTTCATATTAGACAAGAAAAAAAATTTTTTTAGCAAAAGTTTAGGTATACATTTTTTTGTAAAGATGGATGTCAGGTTGCGTCAACCAGCCCCGGGCCGGGGTTGGTTGACGCATACCATGGGGTTGGTTGACGCAGACAAAAAAGTAAAGTAAAACATCTGTTATAATCCAAATTAAAAAAAAATTATATTAAATTCTAAAAATGGTAACTACCCAAGGAACAAACATTAAAAAGGTAACTTCCCAAGGAACAAAAATTCATTAATTCTAAGAAAGGTATTTTAATTAACAAATTTAATATTATAGCTTAAAAAAAATGTAAGTCATTATTCGCTTTCACAGTTTACACAAACAAAGAAGACGCCAGGTTCCCCAGCACAAGCTTCATGTGCCCACATTTCGCAACTAGTGCACCGGATCCATTTTTCGGATGAGGCACTATTTTTATAGCTATCTGTGCAATAAAGGCAAAAGCATTCCTCTTCATCGGACTCATCATCGTCTTTGACTATTTTCCTTTTTTTTGTTTTTTTTCTCTTTTGCATCGGACTTCTTATTTGAGCTAATATTTCTTTGAACAGACTTTACATTTTTCTCTTGTTCTTCAAGAGCATCTTTTATTGGCGTGTCAGTTAGAATTGCTGTCACACGCTTTCTTCTATTAGGTTTAGCGTCCTGCTTTCTAGGTCCGGCTTTTGGTAGCGGTTTCAATTGAAATGGACTTACAGTAGGAGGCGAGCTCTCATTTTTTTCTTGAATAGAACTGTTAGTTGAAATGTTGTTTTCTTTCCCAGGCAGTGGACTTTTTGCTAACACTATATCTTTGGAGCATCCTGGCTGGTTAAGATCATCAGGTTCACCAGGATCACCAGGTCGTGGTTTTATAATCGAGTTTAGCTGAACTGGAACCACGTCCTTGTCAGCATTAGTTTCTGCGGGATCGGGACGGTCAGTTGCATATCCTGGTAAAAACTCTTGATCGTCAAAAACGTCTCTATTGAAAGGGCTAGTTCCAGACACCTTGAGTCCCGCCATAATATTTTTCGGTGTCGCTGCCAGTGGCATTGAGTCTCGAACTATTAGAGTGACATCGTATATTGACATCGTGCGTCCGGGATTGCTAGTGATCCAGGAGTCACTGGCTGAATTAACGTAATGTTTTAATGGTCCATAGACAGACCGATCGAGAGGCTGGAGCTTATGTGAGCAATGGGCTGGAAATGACAACGCCGTTACACCTTCACTTTTTAGATAATCAAGGGCAGCTACAGACAAATGCGAATCATGATTGTCTAGCAAAAGTAGTACCGGTCTCTCTTTAGAACAACCAACGTGCTTGACAAAATGCTTAGCAAACTCCAAAAAGTGCTCTTTTTTCATCCAACCTGAAGGATTTGCGGTACCAACTGCTCCAGAAGGGCCATTAGCGAGAAAATGTTCTCTGAAGTTAACCCTTGGAAAAACAAAGAACGGCGAGACAGAATTTCCCGTTGCAGATACCGCCAAAGCCATAGTAACTAAGGTGCCGCGTTCCTGAGGGGTTACGCGTCCCACCTGCTTATATCCACGCCTGCCAACAATTCGGTTAGCCTTTTGCACGGTCGTAATCCCAGTTTCATCCATGTTCCATATTTGTGCTGCTTCTAATTTTAGGCGGTTGAGGACCGTTTTTAAGTTGTCAAAGAACATTGAAACATTTTCTCTGTTGAAACTAGAAGCGCGAGCTAAGCTGGTTGCTTCTGGAGTTCTTACCGATTCAGGGTATTTAATGAGCAAAGCAGCGGCATAATCATACGCGAATTTTCTTACTTCTCTGACAGACAATCCAAAATATATGTCGCTTGCCGTTTTAAGGTATTCCTCCAAATGATTTTGTTGTTGATCTGTGAACACCTAAAAATTATAAAAGACGTAAGGCATTTTTTGAAGCTTCAATATTTTTAAAAATAATTTAAAATATAATATACCTGGCGATTCCTGTAATATCCAACTTTTGTCGTTATTGCGGCATCACATTAATTTCTTCCTCAGTAAATTTTTTGCAAAAACGTCTCAAAGTTGCCTCCGGGATCTCAAAGTCTTTTGCAGTTGCCCTAATGGATTTGTTGTTCATTTTAACCTCTCTAACTGCCCTTAGCATGATATCTGGTGGAGTGATACCCCTTTCTTATGTTCGTTTACGAGAACGCATCTCGCTAAAATATAAAACAAAAATTAAAATATTTTATTTCAAACTCGGGGTTGGTTGACGCATGCGTCAACCAACCCCTTGTTGTGTGCGTCAACCAGCCCCTGACCACGTTTTTGTATGTGTGATGCAACTGCACCTATTCTATTTTATTCTTAGAAAATCTATTTAACAGTTCTTGTTTGGGACGGTTGAAGCTTTATGTAGCATCAAACCGATCTCAATTATCTTTAAAAATAAAGTTTCTAGAACAAAAACTGTAAGAAAGTAAAAAAATTACTTACCACTGCCAAAAAACAAACCGCACTGTACACAACACCACTGATGCAATCAAACTGAAACGAACGTTCGAGAGTGGTTTTTAATGGCGGCTTTAAGACAAACTGGTCGGCGACGTTGCCAAGTGTACTGTTTTAAAAAAAATTGAGGTGCGTCAACCAGCCCCGGGCTCCCCTACGTCATATATTTTCCTTCTCATGTAACGAGATGTGCCTAAACGTAACGCTCCCTAAAAATCGCTGCCTCAAGCAGGACACGAACTGAATCGTCTCGGTTCGGCTTGGTACGATAAGGATTGATGAAACTTTTTCATTCCCACACAAATAGATTGGATTAATTAATTCAATATTTTTGTTTTACAATGTCAAATCTTCTGCGGAGCTATACCGACGCGATTCGATTCAGTGCGTGTCCTGCTTAAGAAGTTTCAATTTAAGACGCTTAATATAGAACAATCAAATGACAAATTTGGTCAGTCGTTTACAGAGTACAAATGTAACCAATGGATGATAAGGTAAATTTTGACTGTTTGACAACTACAGACGTCAAAATATGTAAGTTATAATAAATACCTCGTTAAATTGGTGGAATAGAATAGAAAAAATTCGCCCTGTTTCGAACAATTTTTTATATTTTTGTCTTTAAGACATCATATAGAAACAATTATTCCGCTATTTAGTTCCACTTTGATTTTATAAATTAATATATAAAACGGAACGCAATGAAGTGTAATGTCAAAGGCAATGTCTGTCATCCCTCTTTTAATGGTTTCAACAGGTTCGTGTTCTAGCGTTCAAGAGTGTTTAATAAAGAAAAATGTGTTTTACGTACGTGTACTGGGTTTTTAGCATTCTAGTGAAATTGAAAATAATCTAGAACGACTACTGAGTGTGGGTTTGTGAAAGCAAGATCGGATAATCTGGAAATAATAAATGCATACGTGTTATTTTGCACTGAATCCAAATTTTACCTGTGCCGAAGTCGAAGGAATGAAAGCTGCAAAGTAAAACAGATTGAATATTTTCATTTTCAATCACAACAAAACAAACAAGTTTGTGAATATACTGCATTTCTTCTTATTGATATCGAGGTATAGTTTTGTTGAAAACATACCCTTGGCTTTTGACTGCCATATAGAACCACAATCATCAATTGGGCCATGAAATATCCCAAATTGCGCAAAGACAGGGCCGTTAATAATCCCTTTTAATATATAAGAATTTTATATCTGTTAACCAGGTACAACTTCCATAACATTGGCTTTAGTTTTGGCAAAACCTTTTCAATCCAACCCTGTAACCATTTATTGCTTTTTAATAATTATCAAGTCTACACAATGAAGCTAAAGCGGAAAGGCTATTCATGGCAGAAGAAGCCAACAATATATTCTGTACTGAACTACTGGACTAACGCAATTTACGGCATTGTGATAATGCGTACCATATTTAGTGTTATTTAAAAAGAATCAACTTGCACATTGGAAAAATGTGTGTTTAACCTTTACATGTATATTTATGCGGTCCTTGAATTTCTCCCTAAATTTTCCGGTGTAATACCCAAGGGAAAAATTATAAAAGTTTTAATATTTACTTGAAATTCGTTCATAATATTAAAGTCAGTCTTTTCTGTGAGGGTGAGTATAGGATTATTGTTTTTATAAGTGTTATACCCTTCGTTTCTTATTACGCTTCTAAATAAAATGGCTCCCTGCGGCTTTTTTGTCAAGAAGTTTGTCACAGAGCAATACAAAAAAGTCGTTTGTATGCGCGATCTCGTTAGAATATTGCTGTGGTTGTTTTTTGTGAATAGATGTAACCAGTTTGAACTGAATGTTTCGATTATTTATACGAATAAGGATTGTTATGAAATAATGTAAAAAATCGTCTCAATGTTTGAATTTAATGGAGAAATATTGCTATTGAACTGAAGCATAAAAAAATATTTAAACAGTTTATTTTTATGGCTACAAGTTAAAAGAAAAGTCAACATGACCAATGATAAAATGAATTACTGTTAAGGTGTTCGTATATATGTTGGGATCTTTAGTGCTATGCAATCCGCGGTATGTATTTGGAGGTTTCTTTTTCCATCCCCAAAAATCTACATTCTATTAGCTCCAATAGTTTGAGCTCCTTGGAGAACCCATTCAAGCGGCAGTGTTCTGTTAAAACACCTTTCAAAACTTCAAGCGCAGTCTTACTCTGGCTTCGGAATTTTTTGTTTTCACCTAGTTGTAGTTTTATGGGTTTTTGATTCACTTATCCCTACTAGATCTTCCCAATGTTCAGATCTTATATTTTTTCGGCTTTATCTATTTTTTCCAATATTACAGTCACCAAAAGAATATTTCAGCCCCGCCCTTCGCTAGTTCATTCACTTCTATCCCAGTAGGGTGACGATTCTGTTCTTGCTCATTGAGTTTTTCTAGACATTCCCATTCCATTTTAGAACTGATTATACAAGAACCTAGTGCTTTATTGGCTGCTTGACTATCCAACATGATGATACTTATTATAAAACTATACAATTTAGTAAGTTACAATTTAATAAACACATAAATAATAAAATAAAATAATAATAATATAAATAACTAGCGGTCCCGACAGACGTTGTCATGTGCTAACCTCTTTTTGATAGAAGGAATATATTTCCTGAAAATTCGACTGTCGTGATTCTTTTTTCCTTCCATTTTTACGGACAAACATATTTTTTGTCAGAATTTGACGCGTTTTTTTGAAATTATCGTACCAAAAAAACTCCTTTGCAAAAAGTCAACAAAATCGGACCAACCGTTTAAGAGAAGTTCAGTATTAACACGATTGCAGCGCCACCTACTGGGACTAATTGTGAATCTAAACCATCCTGTTACTTACTCAAACACACAAAATTTCATCAAAATGGGACCAACCGTTTAGGAGTTGTTCATTATGAACCTGATTGCAGCAATCAGGAGAATCTTATCTATGATATTTTGTATACAGGGTCATGCGAAAGTGAAGAGTGAGAGGCTAGGCATAACCGCAGAGTTGAAAATAGAAGAGCATTTTTCGGCCCTATGGAAGCTTAATCAATAACGTCTTCAATGATGTTCATTGACGTTTCTGTTTTCTAAACTTTCGAAAGTTATCGTCAAAAGTATAGAAGGGTGTCATATTGCAAAGAGGTGAAAATAGAAGAGTGATTTTCGAACGTTATTTATATCAAAAATACGCATATTAAAGAACAGAGAAATACTCTTTTTTGAATTTGACCCGCTTTTTGAAATGATCGCACCAAAAAAACTCCTATGCAAATTGTCAACAAAATCGGACCAACCGTTCAGGAGAAATTCAGTATGAACCCGATTGTAGCGCCACCTACTGGGACTAATTGTGAGTCTAAATCATCCAGTTACTTACCCAAACACACAAAATTTCATAAAAATCGGACCAACCGTTTAGGAAAAGTTCAGTATTAACCCGATTGCTGCGCCACCTACTGGGACTAATTGTGAATCTAAACCATCCAGTTACTTACACAAACACACAAAATTTCATCGAAATCGGCCTATACATTTAGGAGTCGTTCATTATGAGCTCGATTGCAACGCCACCTACCGGGACCAATTGTGAATCTAAACCATTCTCGAATCCACTTGAACACACACAAAAAATTTCATCAAAATCGGTCCAGCCGTTTAGGAGGAGTTCAGTGACATACTCACGTACAGTAGAATTATATATACAGAGTTCGGCAAAAGTCCGGGACCGGACAAGTATTGAAAAAAATATAAAATTTTTGAAAAATCTTTTTATACCACAAATTTTACTTCAACTTAAACTATAATTTGAAAATATTTTAAAATATCCAGGGTGTTCCAGTTTTTTTTTCAAATGGTTCTAAGCCTTCAGAAAATATGGGGTTTTGCTATCATATACCGAGTGGTTAAAAAGATATAGCCACTTTCACAGAAAAATCACTATCCACTTAGAGACATTTTATGAAATAACCACTCGGTATAGGATAGCAAAACCCTATATTTTCTGAAGGCTTAAGACGCGATCTTTTTAAATCTGCCATTGGATAGCCAAAGATCCGTTTGAAAAAAAAAGTTTTGCGTACCGAACTAAACTTTTGCATTCCTGACTCCATATTACTGATGGTGTCATTCTGATATAATAACAGATTGGTCATTGTTGATCTACCCAAAGTAAATCCATGCTGTTCGTTAATAATGACATATTTGCATTTAGTTATTAGCAACTCAAATAGTTTAGGAATGATGCTGAGCTTACTGATAGGACGGTAATTTTTAATGCTAGATTTGTCATCCGCTTTAAATATGGGAGTAACAAAACTACTCTTCCATGTGCAAGGAAATGGCTTCATGACTAGAGACTGGTTGAACAACATACATAGAGGTATACACTAAGTGTGTACACACCTCTTAAGGAAGAACGAAGGAATTCCATCAGGTCCGGAACACAGGGTATCTTTTAAATTCAAGATTTCAGAAAATAGTTCCCCTAGTGGAATATTGAATGGATTTATATCAACTGATTTATTCACTGACAGAATGCTATCTGCTGACAGGACACTAGAGCTATATACCGAAGAAAAAAATGAAGCAAAAAGATTTACAATTTCAATACCATCACTTGCCAAATTATCATCAAGATGCATGTTATTAGGAACACCATGATCTTTGCGTAACGAATTCACATAATTCTAAAATAATTTAGAATTATTGCTTATATTTTGTTCAGTATAATGTAAATGAGAAGTATAGCGTTGCTTTGTTATAATCTTGCACTGCGCTCTAAGTTCAGAAAACACAGAGTAATAATCGTTATGCGATTTCGTGGTCTTAAATCTTACATGAGCTTTTTTTCTCTTATAAATTGTACAAAAGTATTTTCATAACATTATTATCCTGTTATAAGTTCTTACAACCTTTCAGTAGAGTATTTAAATTTTGTTCACTTATCACTGAAATAATATTTATGAACGTATCGAACAACGAAATTACTTTCATTTGAAAGATGTGTTGTGATCGATAATGTGTACAACTTCAAAATAAAAAAAATACAAGTAACTTTATAAATTCTAACTGGAGTCCGCTATTCCGAATTACTTCCATTGAAAATCAGGACTGCTCTATATTGAATTCCGTGCGAAATATGTCCCCTCATGAATATTCAAATAAATACTAAAGAGATGAACTTAGTCACGTATTCAGATGCCGAGTATGTGATGATATATTGTACCTACGAAAAAATTGTACGAAATTTTTCAAGTTTGAATTAAATAACATCTTATTAGTAGCTCGTTTTGAATAGAAAATGAAAAAATATCGCTTCGACAAGAAACAACTTCTATCTTTGCTTTTAATTTAAGACATTGTTTTGTGTTTCTGCCTGAGAAGTTGAGTGAAATTATGTGATTGGTACACATTTTCACTTAAGGCAGCACATACACGTAAACGTTTTCTCTTAAATCTCTCTTACGGCAATTGACGCCGGGTTTGTCGTCCTGAGATCAAGGCAGTTATTTCCGCACAAGTCTTGAAAAGGGACGACCGTTTAGCTCAGAAACAGCAGCAATTAGGAGCATCAATATCTGCTATCGCCGAGGCCCTTCTCTCTTAGTCTGACAGCGAAGAGGGGAAACATCTATCAATGTAGCAAGTTGTTAAGTGATGCTGGACGCCTTCTTTGCGATTTATATCACTCGGAGACAGTAACACTAAGAGATCTAGTATCTCTAAATCTCGATATAGACTTTAGAGAAACCTTAGCAGATGGACCCATAGGCCAGTTCTTATTTGGAGAGTCATTGGAAGAACGAATCAAGACAGCGAAGTCTTTAGAAAAATCCATTCAGTAACTTAAACTAATAAAACCAAATATAGCAAAAAAGAATGTTCAACATTTAAACGCGAAGGGCCCATCTCGCAAAACAATGGGAGTACGAGGTGGATACCAGTTGAAGAGACCTCCCTACCAGCAATCCAGCCACCTTCAACGTCCCAATCAACGGAACTCACAAGTGAGTCGACAGAAATGACAACAAGACACTCCCCGGCACGCACACATCCAGGTTCAAATGAGAGAGGCAGAGGAGAGTGTAGATCCGAAGGTTAGTATGCAAGCCGGAAGATTAAAATTTTAAAATTACTGCAGACAGGGCGATTTTATCACACATTACAGGACTTAAATGACCTTTTATTGAGAAGCCAATCCAAAAATTTGTTCCTAAGGCACCTTCAATGTCCCCTTCTGAACAAGAGGCGATAAATTACTCTATTGAAGAGTTATTGAAAAATGGGGCAATAAGCTCTGTAAAACCTTCTAGAAACCAGTTTATATCTAAAATATTTTCAGTTTTGAAGCCTGATGGTTGTTATAGGCTAATACTAAACTTAAAGTCACTAAAGAATTATATTTGGACTACCCATTTTGAAATTGAAGACCATAAAACAGTCACCAAAATTTTGCAGGCGAGATGTTTCATGGCAACTTTAGATTTGAAGAATGCATATCTATTAGTGCCCATACATGCCCCTCATAGAAAGTACTCAAGATTTATGTTCGTTCAATAATACATTATATCAATTTAATGCCATGCCATTTGGTTTAAACTGCGCACCACTAATATTTACAAAATAATTATTGAAACCAGTTTTGTCACATCTTCGAAATCGGGGATTTGCATCAGTATTATACATGGACGATTTTTTATTGATGGGTAGTTCATATAACAAATGTTTAGCTAATGTCAAAAGTACCGTAACACTATTAGAAAAACTTGGCTTTACTATTAACCATAATAAGAGTAAGATAATACCATCCCTCTATGTGACATACTTGGGTTTTATATACAATTCGCTTGACAAGACAGTATCTGTTCCTATTAACTAAGCACAGAGAATAACTAAACTAATAAAGAAGTTTTCAACGCTTCATAATTGTCGCATTAGAGCTTTCGCAACATTTTTTGGAAAACTCATTTCAATATGCCCAGTATTTAAATACAGCTGGGTCTATACAAAGTCATTTTAGCGTGAAAAGTTTCTTGAATTACAAAATTCCGATGGAAACTATGACGCAACAATGATATTGTCAAAGAAACTCAGACCGGATTTTGATTGGTGGCTGCAGAATATATCCGCTGCTAAGAATGGTGTAAGGGTAGATTCTTACCAACTGGAAATCTTCTCAGGTGCTTCTAAGACCGGATGGGGCGCTTGCGCCAAAGGTAAAAAATGCCATGGTTTTTGGACTGAATCGGAAACCAAAAGCCATATTAATATTTTAGAGCTTAAAGCAGCATTTTATGCTATAAAATATTTCGCAAAGGAACTCTCAAACTGCAACATCTTATGTAGGGTTGACAACACAACCGCACTAGCTTATATCAACAAGATGGGAAGTGTACAATTTCCCAAACTGAATGAATTATCCCGTGAATTGTGGCAATGGTATGAGGCTCGTAACTTATTCATATTTGATAGCTACATAAAATCTAAAGACAATTCGGTAGCAGATGCGGAATCTCGCATCAGCTTATCACAGGAAACTGAGTGGGAAATTAACAACTCTACTTTCCAAGAAATAGTTTTCAAATTTGGACAACTGAATATAGATCTTTTCGCTACCAAAAATAATACGAAGTTCGCAAAAAGTTCGTAGCATGGGTGGGAGATCTATCCAGAGTGTGTAACAGTGGATGCATTGACAATAAATTGGAAGAATTGTTTTTTTTATGCTTTTCCACCATTCTCTCTAATTCTCCGAGTTCTCACAATGATTAGAGAAGACGGAGAAAGAGGTATAGTGGTAGTCCCACTCTGGACATCACAACCATAGTATCCTCTTTTCTGTTCACTTCTGGAAAAGGAGCCAATTATATTTCAGCCTGCCAAGAATTTACTTTCTTTCAGACGAACGCCTCACCCTCTCTGGCAGAAGATTTCCCTGCTGGTAGGAATATTATCTTACAAGCGCTAAAGCGGGGAAATGTTCCGGAAGAATCAGTAGATATTTGCTTGTCTTCTATTACAGTTTCTACAATCAAGCAGTACAATTCGGGCCTTAAGCAGTTGTGGCTCCTTAGGAAGAATGGAAATTAAGATTTATTCTCTACATCAGTTCCAGAAGTTCTGGAGTTTTTTAGATTACATTTTAAAAAAGGGGCTTCTTTTGCCGTACTGAGTTCCTACAGAGTTCAGATACTGTCTCCAAAATCAATATCCGATTTCAGAATTAAGAGATTCTCCAAAGGAATTCACGGCTTACGACCCACTACTTCCAAATAAAGTCACACATGGGATCCGGCTATAGTCTTCTCTTATATATGTCAAATTCTACATTATCATTGGAGAGTTTAACATATAAATTAGTCATACTTGTGGCACTTGCCACCGGACAGCGTATACAGACTTTAGTAAATATACATTTATCCAACTTGAAAAAAGAATCGAAATTAAAATTCCGAACAGAGTCAAAACCACAGGTAAAGGTAGACTCCAACCCACTCTGATTCTACCATTTTTTGGGTCGGACCAAAAAATTGGTCCTGCTTAGACTCTCTTAAATTATTTGGATATGACAAAAGATTTGAAAGGAGCTACAAGAAGTTTGTTCATCACAATTAAAAGACCATATCATAGTGCTACCACACAAACAGTTGGAAGGTGAATAAAACACATTCTGAAATTAAGTGGATTGGACATTGCTCATAGCACACGACACGCGGCAACTTCAGCTGCAGCTAGGAATGGAGTAAGTTACGATACCATTTGCTTGGCAGCAGGTTGGACTAAAAAGTCTAGAGCCTTTGCACAATACTATAACAGACCAATTATAGAGGACAGCAATGTCGCTGTCCTTAATACTTAGCTTTTAGGAATTTACATTGTTACCTTTATTTAATTGTATCGTCTTTAGATTCAGTTAACAGTTTGATACTGGATTATGTTATATTTCATATAAATTAATGTTTTCATAGAATTCTCATTGCAACTTACTTTAAACAGCTACACTATTTTTATTTGCGAAACGAGGCGTAATATAATTTACAGATTCAGCGAACTTACCTGAAGTGAAGTTCAATCTGGATTATATTAGGCCTCGTTGAAGTAAATAAGTCCCTCCCTACCCAGTTTCGAATCCCTAGAGCTGCAATGATGATGCTTTGAAGAAGACTGAGGGACACAAAGATAAGCTTTGATAGGCAAGCAAGACTAATAAGGTTGGGTAGGTTAGATTCTGTCAACTAGAAGAGGAAACTGCAGAGAACATCCTATGCCAATGCGACTGCCTGGCGAATATGCGGTTTCTTGTATTGTGCGATGAGAAGCCAGCGTCAAGAAATTACATAAAAGGTTTAGTCTCGAGGCTGATTGTCTACATAAAAAGAAACGGGTAGGAGAATGTGATCTAGATTCAGAGGACCACAATGGATCTGGAAAGGTCGCAGTGGAATATGTCAATTAGCCATCTCATCAAATCTAATCTAGGTAAACATTTTGACGGTTATACAGTTGATGTCTTTTGCGTATAATACTTTCGATTTTTTCAAGAGCAAATATTCCGAAAAAGTTGAATGTATCAACTGGGAGTAATATTTCTCACGCCGTGAAGAGTAATAAAAGTTCAAAGTCGCCTCCAAAATAACGAGAAAAAATTGAAACACTTTAAAGGGAAAACATTTGCTTTTACTATTATTATCAAGGACAACCAAATAAGATTATTTGACATTCACTGGATTCTCAAACTAATCCAGGAGCAACATAGTCCAGCAATGACGTCTAAATTCGGCTATTTCGTACAATGGGAATAACACTGTGTCAGGTATGGGTAGTTCTCAAAATGTTTAAAAATCTCTGTACCCTTTACATTCTTCAGTGATTTAATATATCTTGAATACGGTTCTGTACGATACGCCGACCTGAATTTTATAATTGAATAAATATACACATATTTCATAGAGAAAATGTTGTGTGTTTCTTCCTGGGGAGCCGGAAAACTGGAATTGTTTTATTGTTGTGGAAAAGCTGGAAAATATATATATTTATGTGGAAATTGCTAGATGAAATCATATATCTGGAAATAGCGCTACATCAAAACTGAAATTTAGCAAAAATAAAAAAAAACTCAAGATTTTTCGTTTGGACCACATATTGTCTTTGACGAATGTTTCGTTTCGTAGAAAGTATAGAGAATTCAGATGTGTTGTCATAAATCATAGTCGACCACTTTCGTGATGATATACATGGAAGTTTATTGCCTTCGATAAACATAATGATACAATAAATGGTTATAGTCTTGCTGACAGTGGAGAGGACAATAAAACGTTAAAAGTATAGCCCTTCATCGAAACTTGAATAAAATGTTTTGATCTTTCACATAAAGTTTTTTTATTTTTTGCTTTCGAACCAGTCGTATGAGGTATGTTGGATATTATGGCTTTCTTTTCTAATGTTTGTTGTAATACAGTTGGGTTGGATTTGAGGTGAGAGGGTCAATTCGGATCGGTACTCAATTATTTCCTGACACAACCTGGCACTATCAAATTCAGATCAATAGTAATCGTAGTCCCAATTTCTTGTCTTCACCAAAACGTTCATAGTTTGCTCATGAATCACTTTCACTCCAGTCCTAAGATTTACATATTCACTTCGACTCGCAATGGTGTATTGTGGCTCAGACCTATTAATATTTCACCAAAAACATTCAGCTTCTCAACAAAGTCGATAGGTTATTTGGTGATTGATTTTCCAGGACGGAGGGCGGAGGGAGACCAGCCTGCAATACCTCAAAATCCTGAATTGAGCATTTGCTCTGCTGTTTCATCATCTACCAGACATACCATGTCGGATTGTCTGATAGTTCAAGTCTTACTATAATAATGATTCAGACGACAGTAGCTTATTAGTAAGCAGCGTGGGTCATGCTTACTATAGCCTAACACTTCTTTGGTAACATTCTTCGTAATGTTTATAAAAGTCTTCGAATGAACCAATTCTGGGAAATATTCGTCTAAAACTGACCTTGCAGTCTAGGTATGGATTGTTTGCTCAGATGCCAATGGTCCGATAAAGCCATGTAATATCTTTGGTTCTGGTTTTATTGAAATTTGTTTATTTAACACCAATTGTATATTATATATTTTACATCTTCACCAGAATATAATCAGTAATCAAAATAATCTCGTCTATCTTACTAAGCCATGTCTCTCTAACAAATCTGTGTGCGATGCGCCAATTGGAGGGTAAACAGCATCCCACTTGAAACTTATCAGTTTTAAAAAGCGTCTTTGAACTGCTTCTATCCGTTCAATGTGACATTGATAAAATGGACTCCACAAAACACATGCATATTTTAGTCATAATATAGGGTTTTAAATATTGATAGTTTATTAAAATCGCGAGAACTCCGAACTAAAAAGCCATACAAACGATTAGCAAATGAAATTATTCTATCCATGTGTTTGTTAAATGAAATAGCAGGGTCAAATGTGACACCAAGATCAGTAAAGGTTTCAGTTCGTTGAATGGGAATGTTTTTGATACAATACAAAAACTTAAGCAAATCAGTTTTAAGGCCAAAGAACATGACGTTGCATTCTGCTGGATTAAGTGGACCATTGAATAACTGCATTCAAATTAGCAGATCCTCCATAGATGTCACACATCTGTATAGTTTTAAGTCATCTGCATATAAAAGAAAATCTATATTGATGACTTCAGAAATATCATTTATAAAAATAATAAACAATAGGGGTCCCAAGATAGAACCTTGCGGAATGCCTGACGAGGCCTCATATTCAGCAGACTTAAATCCAATAATCTGAACAAACTGCTGTCGATTTGAAAGTTATGAATGAAAGAGCACTATTAGCGAATCAGATAAACCAAATGCTTTTAGTTTACTAAGAAGAATACCATGATCAAGTCTAACAAAGGCTTTCGAAAAATCCGTGTAGATTACATCCGTTTCGAGGCTAGTATCGATAGAATCCGCTATGTGCAATGTTATTGTAAATTAATTGATATTTGTCTAACGGCCTTTCATGAATTCGTGCTGTTTAATCCTAATCGCCTTACTATCATGTCGATATAAAGCTTGCTCCAATAAAATTTCAAATACTTTTGATAAGTTGCAGATTATAGAAATTGGTCTCCTTTATTGAACACTGGACCAACTTTCGATATAGTACAAGTGATTCGTAACTATTGAGTGACTCTTATATTCATCCAATTAACCTACATTTCAATGCTTAACAGCTGACGAGCTACCTTGATATAGGAGGCTCTTCGCTGCTATTCTTACCAGAATATCCAGGAATCCAGATGCAATTTATTGAGTTTGATGTTAAAACCATTGGAAAATATTTCTAGTAACATTTCCCAATAACCAATGTCCGGTATGCTCCTCAAGTTATGGCAGTCCGATCATTGTCCAGTCCTAAATAAACCCCCTTCAAAATATATTTTTGGGACGACTATGTTAACCTTTGGCATTTGAGAGCTCATGTTCAAGGATAGACAGATCAATATTAAAAGGGCATTCACCATTCTATGATACTATAAATTATGGATTCATAATAAATATAGTTGAAAAAAGGACAGTTTTGTCCTATGGACAATAAATTTTCTTGAGTTAATACCACAAACTGCCAATAGCCAATATTAAAATCCAGATTTATTTAGTTTCCAACCAATCTGACACAGCAAGCTATATCTTGTTATTATATTCCTAACCATGAAGCCTGAAATACAAGGTTCCTAATAAACAAAATTTAAACCGTACGTTGTAAGAATTTGTTCCCCAGCCGAAAGAGTAAACTCCTAATATCGCTTAAATTCACTTTTTTCCCTCTCATACTTCCTTCGGTTTCCCATTTACGAAGTCAATTTTCAAAATCCCTTCATTTTACGCAACTGGAAGCCACGCAGTCCTAAACTAAATCTAAGTATTCGACCGACTATAAAAATATGGGTCGATGTATGGTACGGTGGACGAAGAAAAATAAAAGCATCTCCGAAACATCCAGTAAGGAAAAAGGGTGGAAAAAGAGAAGTTTATTGTAATTTTCTTCTACGTCTCATTAGAAAATCAATTTCTTTGGTGAGTGAAATCCTTTTGTTAGCTATTTGCATGTCTGGAGTGATGGGGAGAATATCCAAGACCATCGTTAATGGATTTGACATAGTTTCATGTGCTTTCTCTGTCTTTCGTTTTTAAAAGTTCAAGGTCTGCGTCTCAACAATGACCATATAAACAGATTAAGTGGGGTTATACGGGTGCGGAGATTTTGGACCGGTCGCATTCCTAAAAAAAATCCTACTCTATCCACTTGACGGTAAAAGGGGGAAAGAAATGAAAATGGCTTTTCTTTGTTGAAAGGAACCGTATAACGGTGCGTACTGAAAAGTTGGAAAATACGTGATTTGAAATTTATATTTCGAAAAATAAAATCAAAACTTTATCGAAAATTTCCTCCGAAATTATTAATATACTCCTTTCAATTTCTTGATGATTTTTCTACGCCGATTCTCCATTTTTCAAAGTACGTGCACGTTCACCTGGGGAGACCCTATGTCTTTATTGTTCCTTAGTCTCTGTTGCAATCCATGTTTTGTCAACGTTAACGAATATTGATGAGCAAATGCAAACCAAGACGGGGCAGTCTGGCTTTTGGCCTTGGTGGTTTGCTCCGACTTGAGCTAAGCTGCCTGGTAATGTGTGATTAATACATAAAATATATGAGAAGAGTCGTCCTGAAAATGCAATCAAGATTCAGAGAAACACAATAAAACCGAAAAGGACGCAATGGAATAGGCCAATTAGCCACTTCATCAAATTTTATTCTAACAAGTGAATCCGGTGATTTTTTTCAAAAATATGTTATGAGTTAATGAATCACTCGTTTCAGTTTATCGAATTGTGGACTTTTGCATAAGTCTTGCAATACTAAAACTTGCTTTTGCAAATGCTGGGTTTTGGTCCTGGTCTTGTTTTTATCTGCAGGACTAAAACTTAGACCAGACTCAATCATCACTAGTAACGAAACGGCGCAAAAACTCGTTCAAATTTCGGCCGACTTTAGTCAAAGACTTCTTTGAAATGGTTAGGGCTTAGGGTCGAGTGTGAGCAATTGCGGCATTCACCACGCAATTTTGATGTCTAAGTATTAATATAAAATGCTATGTACCCGGTCTACCAGCTCAACGACCTCACGCACTTTCATTATCCGATCGTCCAATATAATTCCAAAGAGTTTATCGACAATTTCTGGCATGGAGACCTTTTTTGGGCGATCTGAACGTTCGGCTTCTCTTATGCTGGTACGACCATCACCACCTAATCCCTTCAAACATTTTCTTGTTTTGAAATTCTCCACTTTATAAGTCCTCAAAGAAGGCTTAAATAATGTAATAACCCTTTCATATTTGATGGAAAACGTTTATGTATTGAAATATTGAAATGTATTCGAAGTGGAACGGGACGAAAGGGGTTATTTCCTGTTATTTCTCTTAAGCCATCATCATATTTCTGCCGAAAATGAGTTAAAAACGTTATTAATTTAATAAATCGTCGGAATGTGTGCTATTTTCGTTCATGATAGTGAAGGAAAGGGTGCCTCATTTCCAAAATTAGGTGTACACAAAGTGTTACTGCTCATGAATATTAAACGTCGCTATGAAGCACAATAAAGTAATTATTTTTCACCATTTCACCTCTTGGACGGAGCAGCGCGCGTTTCGAAATGAATATTCACGTTACAAACACGAACGGAATTTTCTCAACCATAATTCAACCGTGCTGTTATTAAATACTGCAGTAATTAAATCATAGAGATGATTATTTTTACTGTCTGGTAAACCATGTTTATAACGTCAGCTGTTATCATCGTCAGATTTCAGACAATTTTTTGCTTGTTTGATAGACTAGACGAGGATTAGTTTTACAAGAATTATTTTTGTTTTTGTACAAATTTTGTTGGGTATAATTAGAACTGTCTCATCTATTCGATTAGATTACTTTTTTCACAAAACAAATAAAACTGCATTGAAGCTTTCTCACAATTATTATAAACTTATATCATTTACAATTTTTACTATTATACAAATAAAATGTTTGTTTTGATACACAATCTTCATTAAAATGTTTTGATCAAATTTCAGGCTTCCATCTTATAATAATATTAATAATGAATTTATTCGTGCATATTTATCAAATTCTGCAAGATGTTTAGTTTGGTTTCTATGAGCGGTATTTCAGAACTGTGCACTATGCTCTATTCTGCCTCGATCCAAATTAGGTTACCCGTTCAAGCTCAATATTTCCAAGGAATTTGATGGGTGTAAGTGTCTCTACATCCGCAGGGCGCATAAACGCATATCCTAAGGTCTGTAGGGTTCAGCCGATTCATCTTCTTCTAGGCAGAGACGTCTCTCGACAGCTTCCACCAGACCTGTTCTGCCCAGATGATAGCTTAGAATACAATGTCCAATGAGAATTTCAATTGCAGACCTGATCTACCCCTTATCTATGTTTAGCAAGGTTTCTGCTTTCAGTTTGGAAGATCCTTCGTAGAGACCTTATATTTAAGCCTCGTATTTCATTCCAGTAGACCCATAAAATATAGGTCAAGTCATAGAAAAACATATATACAAAATACATAGAATTGACTAATAATTGAGTGGAAAATTAATTTGTAACATGTAGACCTGGACAATAAGGTATTTTTTTAAATGGAACGGTTGAAGTTGACTTCATTTTTGATTTTCATTGCAAAAATTTAAATCATCTGAATACCGGAACTAGTATGTACTACTTGTGTTCATAATGTAAAAAACAACAACATGGATTTGAATGACTCAGATGGTCGAAATGCCGACCGCGAACGTCTTGGAAGCATCTTAAATGAAAATGTCTTTCAACTTGAGTCATTCAAATCACAAGGTTTAGTTTGGTACACAATACTTTCCATATAACCACATAAAAAGTCTAATAACTTGGGATCAGGTGATCGTGCTGGCCATCTATCACCTCTATCACATCCTCACCTCCTCATACAATAAATTCTGTATGGTATTGTTTCATTGTTGGTGTTAAGTTGAGTACGATTTGGGTTCCTCGAGCTGCAAATCAACTTCAGCGATGAAAGAAGATCATTGGAAATAAGAATATTTCGAAGGAAGCTAGACTATGTTATAGCCATTTCATTTCAAGTGATATAATGATTGAGCCAGGTGAAAAAAATGACTTAGAGCAGAAGCGAAGCCTGTATCCAATCTGGTCGACGGCAAATAAAATTTATTTCTCGAGTAATAAATAAATCTAAGATAAATATTCCTTTTAAATTCATGATCTCACACACCTCACGGCACTGTAATCTGTGACATTTGGTGTGTGTATTGCCATCCTTATCTAGGAATGAGAGAATCGATTTAGATGTTGGCTCCAAACAAAGTGTGTTGTAAGTATAGCGGGTTATTCATAGGGTCTGTTTAATGATCGGAGGGATTATACTTTCGCAATCATAAGGAGGTGATCAGTGAACAGTTTTCTATCGCTTTTCACCATGTTATCCCCAATACATTCTGAATAATGCGAAAGCTAGAAATTATTCCTAGAAAGTAATTTATTTTTACCTCTCATCCAGTTCATCAAGTTTTCCTTTTGCAAAGATGTAGTAGGGTTTTTTCCATTTTTCTGGAATGATCAGTCGTGTTATCCATGACTACAACTAATCCCTCTTTGATTATCTGTTTGTCTTCGAAGACATCGACGCTCTTGTCCATCCAAAAAAACCATGTTCTCTGTCAATATGTTTCAAGATAGAAGATTTTATCAACGAAATTTCTGAACTTTCTTAGATGATCTCTTCTCCAAGCATTTTCGTTCTTCTTTGGATTCCAGAACATGAGTTGAAGTTGGAATTCCACTTCTGAAATGAAATTGGTCCGCCTTCCTTCTGATGATAAGAAATCTTGAGATTTGTTAATCTTCAAGGCAAAAATCTATTTTATTATTTCAATAAATAGTAAATATTTTGCACGTACGTCCTTGTACCAACCCTGATCAACGATGGTGTGACAGTTTCATCATCTAGCTTTAAAAAGAATAAAGTATAGAACTCGAATATATGATTTTTTTTACTCCAGAAAGAATATTAAAATTCCATAAAACTGGAACAAAAACAAGTTCACGGAAAGTTTTGATTGGCTATTTTATTCTTCCAGATAAAGCAAATTTCAGTATACCCATTTAAACTAGTCGAGCTGGTTATAAAAATAATATAACATCTGGTATTGTCTTGAAAACTTCACAATTAAGTTGAATTTGCGACAGAAATTTTTCAAATAGTTTCTTTATCGCATCACGAATCTTAAAAAGTTTCGATGAGATTTCAAAGTAACAACCAAATTGCCTCAATAATAGAAAAATTATTATTTAATCCGTTTTAAACTTTACGCAAACTGCTTCCTTAATTAAACTTTTTAAGAATAACATTTAATTGTAGTTATATTGACAAAAGTTGTTTACAAATATAATCACTTTGGCAGTGCGGAACTTTGAAACGACCCACGATAATCATAAAACTTTTTGTTACAATAAATAAATAATGAGTGATGACTACATTATCTATTTTGTGGTTGGCTTAATAGCGCCTTTCACGAATCCTTGTCCATCTAAACGACTACTTTACATTTTCAACAGGGGTAATTTATTTTCATATAAAATACCCTCAGAATGGTTCACTCGGGAAAACTTGAAACTTCCTTTGCGATAGTGATGAGCTGCTCTAACCTATCAAGGATAAAATTGAACTAAATATACAATTTAAGATATATTTTTTGCGAATCAAATTATAATGGTGGCCTAATTAAGCAGAATTTCTTCATTTTTAAGCCGCCATCAATGGAATATATATAATCGAAACCTTTCTACCCGAAGGTGTAAGGTATAAATTCTATCAGTTATAAAAAAATTCTGCCCATTTCTTTTTGTTCCGTGCTATCTCTTTAGTCTCTTTCCAGTTTTTCTTCTTATATAGGCTCTACACTACCTCATCATTCCAGCTTTTTTTTGGTTTTCCACTAGCTCTCTTCTGTGCTGATTTTGCCTTCCATATTTGCTTGGTTTTTCTGTCATCCTTCATCCTTATTAGATGTCCGAACCATCTAAGTTGTTGTCGATCTATACTATTCATTATAGGTTCTACTTCATGCTCTTTCTGTATATCTTCGTTACGTATTTTGTCCATTTTTGTTACTCCCTGAATTTTCCTCAATTTTTTTTCCAGCTCCCGCATCCATACACTAGGACTGGTCTGTAAATTGTTTTCTTACTGATTTCTCTTCTGCTCTAGAGATTTTTATTCAGAGCGTAATACAGTTTGGTAGCGCTTTCTATTCTATTATTCATTTCTGCATCGTTTTTTCCTTCCTTTTGAACTGTAACCCCCAGATATTTAAAATTATCTATCTGTTTTATGTCTTTACCCTAACTTTTATGTCATCTTTTCCTATCAACATTATCTTAGTTTTTTCGATATTTATTTTCAAGTTTCTTTTCTTAAGTGCCATGTCCCATTTATCCAAATTTTGTTGCAGGTCGTTTTTATTTTTGGCAAATATTATGAGGTGGTCAGCAATGCGCATTCTGTTAAGTGTACAGGTTGTAAATTTCTATACCCTACATTCAATTTATTTAATCTTCCTTTTGTTTTTTTGATCACGTCGTCTAATATTATATTGAATAATGTAGTGCCTAATACACCTCCTTCCCTTAGTCCTTCTTTCGTAATAAATTCTTCCGATTTTAGATTATTAGTTCTCACATAATTTCTTGTACATGCATATATAGTTTTTCCGGGTCGAGATGGGAAACTCATGTTCGAACGGGTCCAGAACCCAAACAGTGTTGGACTTATCCCCAAGGGGATGCATACCGACCAAACCCACCTCAAAATCGCCGTTACCTTCGCCTTGAAATCATTACCCTAGCATACTTCGAGACGGGCGGTGGTCCCTCGCACACTCTCCGCTCAAACCGTCGTCTTATCCCTAACCATCACTCCTACCTCTCATGCCATATCGAGTCCTTCTCTCCCCCTAACCATGCTCTCTACTATGCCACTCACCTCAATTCATTCCTCCTCCCTCCTTAACATTATCTCCACCATGTTCTCCCAATACACCGTCTACCCTAGTTTCCTCTCCAACTCCTTCAGCACTTCCTCGTTCCTCCAGCATCTAAACACATGCCCCACATCTTCCTCCACTTCACACCTCTCACACACTGCAGTCTCTCTTTTTCCGATCTTGTGGAGGTACCCTACTCTCGACCCATGTCCAGTGAACACCTGTGTCAAGAAGTAGCTCATCTCCCCGAATTTCAGATCCATCCAATCTCTCCTATTCCCAATCGCTCCTTTTAGCGCGCCCCCATACTCGTCCCACCTTTTCTCCATTTCCTCTTCCATCCATTCCTGTCCTTCCTCTCTGGTCGCACCCCTCCAGCGTTTATTCCTGGCTATAGCCATCAAGTCCAAAGAGTAGGTCCTTGCCAGCACCGCTGCTGCCACCCACCACCCTGTCCTGTACCCCTGCACCACCCTCAGCAGTATCCCTCTTTGAACCCGCAGGAGTGGCCTAGCCCTCGCATTTACTCCCGCTCTTTCACCCCACACCTCTGCTCTACCGTCCCACCAATTACCCTCCTCTTCCACTCTCCCGGCCCTTTCACATTACACATCAATCTCCCCAGCCATGCTGCCCTCACTTTTCCCCTTCTCTGCCGCCTTTAGCTTGTGTGTTCTGAAGGATAATTGACTATCCAACCACACCCCTAGGTATTTCACAGACTCCTCCATCCGAATTCTCCTTCCGTCCACCATCACCACCACTTCCCTCGTCTTGCTGCTAATTTATCTATATAGTCATAGCAAAATGCTCCTTTTTTGTTAAAAGTTTGAACTGTTCATCACTGCAGCCTCTGAATTCATGTTTGGTATTGTTCAAGTTTTTCTCATCTGAATTTTTCACCAAACTATCAAGTGAGGAATTCAGAAAGCGAATTGAATCTATAAACCTGAATTTAATATTATTCGACATATGATTAGTAAACGAAATATATTTTTCTTTATTGATAGGTAACAAATGTAACAATGAAATTCTAACTAGTTTAGAAAGATCTCTTATTATAAAATGGCTATCGTAGCCACTCAAATTGTGAAATATGGTGGGGATATAAAAACTTTTTCTAAAATTTACGCCTGTGAAATGATTATGATCGTGAACAATAATATCAACATTTGTAAATTTAGTTTCACAAATATGACATATTTTAACAATTACTGTTGACCTATTTTGATCCATAGGAATTATATTTTTAAATTTAGAATAAATAATTTCAGCACATATTTCCATTTCGTGAGCAAACCATTGCATACAATCTATTCCACGATAACTGTTAAAGTACGGAAGATAATTATCATATTCACATTTAACGTAATATTCGCAGCTGTACGGAACATGTTTTTGATATTTAGTTGTTTTCTGAAAATTATGCTGAAGAGGTTGTAACATACATTTAAAATCGGCATAAATAACAAAATGTGTTCGTTGTTTATTTGAAAAATTTTTGAACTTGACAATCTTCTCTTTTGGAATGTTTATTTTGGAACATAAACATTACTATTGTATCTATTTCCAATCATCTTTTTGATAGTGAATATATGGTCTTGTACTCCTCTTCTTTTCCTAAATCCGCTTTGTGAATCTTCGAGTTGTACATCTTTTATTCTTTTCAGTCTACTGTCTAGAATTCTCTCGCATACTTCAGCAACTATGCTTAATAGGGTGATGCCTCTGTAATTTTTGCAGTCACGATTGTTACCATTTTTGGAAATTGGTAGTATTACTCCTATCTCCCAGTCTTTAGGTATCCGCGATTCCTTTATCGCCTTATCCAGACATGTCAAGACTTCAGTTCCATTGCTTCCCACATTCTTTAGCATGGCTGCCGTTATTCCGTCATGTCCTGCTGCTTGGCCTCTTTTTAATAATCTGATTGCATATGCAACTTCTTCTATTTCAATATTTTTCTGTTCAGTCTGTTCTATTTCATTTTCGGTGATGTCATGTTCCACGTGTTCGTTCGTCCAATCTACATTTAGCATGTCTTGGAAGTGTTGCTTCCACCTCTTCATTATCTCTTCATCTTCCACTAACGTTTTCCCTTTTTTTGACAATATATTTGGACATCTATATTTTTTGTGATTATTTTTTGTTAATTCTCCTAAGCTGTAACTCATGATATCAACAAAACGTTTAGTTTTTCTGATCTTACTTTGTGCCTATGTGCAAAGCTTAATCCTTTTTCCAAAATCATCTAGATATATGAAATAAAGTCGGGTTTGTTACACCATTTATAACTCAAGAATGACTGGACCGATTTCAATGATCTTGTATTTGTTGGATTCGTCTCCGCCCGGAAAAGCAGAATAACTAGGTATTGAATTATCGGAAAAATGCACGGGAAGAAATTTACCAGAAAATTTTCCGTTCAAGTGGGGATCCAATAAAATCAGTTAATTTGAGGTCATCTCATTGAACTCAACCAACCAGAACAGCATTACACTGAAAGCAGATCCCATGGGATGTTTCAACCCTAGCACGCTATAAATACATTTTAATTCATTTTGATTTGGTTGTAGTACTGAATAGAATATTGATGAAATTATCGAAGCAAACATACCAAAAAATACTGTTGACAGTGAAAAAAATATATGGGAAGCATTTATGGACTTTTTCAATGTAAGAAAGTATGAATTAGATGGAAATCGGAGGGTTGAAGAATTGGTGTAGATTTCAAAGAATTGGGCTTTGAACATGAAGAGAAACTATAGTACAGAGCTACATAGTACATACCATGTGGAACCTAACAATTGAGCTTTTACAAGAAAAATATCATAAAGTAATGAAAGTTATTATTGATTCATTCAAAAATGTTGTATGAAATAACCAAAATGATAGATTTCTGGGAGGAAAACACCCCTGTGCGCTAATAGAATAGAACGTTCCCCAGGGATCATTCCTCTATTCTACTCTACATCAGGGAGGGAGCATCTGTCATGTGAATTTTCATCAGCTTTTAATTTGAAATTTTTAATCCTTCACAAATATAATTATTGTTATATTATAATGAAAAATTAGTGTTGAAGTGATAATAATAATCATGCCATAATATACCAAGCGTCGAAAATCTTTCATCATTTTTCTTCTCACATAAAAAATCTTTGAATATTGTTATTATTTCATTGAATATAATATATGAATTGAACAGTAAAGAGTATGAAAAAGTGAGGTTAATGGTCCACAACGTCAAATTATTCCGTGTTCCCTGGCTGATCCCTTCAATTTACCCAGTAGAAGCATGAGGGAGTCATCCTTTTATTGACGTTCAAGAATACCATTTACCCATTCTCGATAGAACCACACCTCCATTCTCTCGGTTGTTCTACTCCCCTGGTTTTCAGAAATTGGAAATTTACATTGCCAAGATAGAATTAGCTTGGCGAGGTGAGGAAGCTGCTGCTTGCTTGACTGACTTTTGTCGAATCGAAACAAATAACGATGGTTCTGTAACAAATCGAGTTGAATATATATCCCTGTATTCAGCAAAACTTGCCAACGAGGTTCAAGAATGTTAATAGGAAGCAATTTTTTTTGAAAAGCTCTGCAATGTTTGTCCGGTCAGATTATTTGTAAAAAATTCTCAAAGAGGGGACCGAATATTAAAACCACTAGATTATTCAGAAATATGATTCAAAATTGGACAAAATTGTCCCCAAAGAGATTGGTTCCGGAAAAAAAATACTAACCACTCCGATATATCGACAGAGGTCGGTCGACTGGCCAAAAGTGGTGTACAAAACCAAGAACTCATAAAAATCATGGGTCATACTTGAATATTGACGAAGAAAGTCAAAATCAATTTATTACCAACATATGTAGTGGAAATACATTTTCGTCAGTTATAGAATCTAACACGTCTGGATCTTCATTTAACTTTCCTTGTTTTTTTTTGTTCCAAGCTACAAGCTTTCGAAATCTGTTATAACATTTTTTCAATAACAATCATCAATGTCCGTATACTGGAAATCAAATCATGCTCGATAAAATATCGATTCAGCAAAGTTTGTCTAAAATCAATTGCAAAAGCTAATGCACGTGTTGGTCTTCCTTGCCGACTTTTTCTTTTGATCGGCATATGCCACCACGATCTCTGCAGATCTATTGTGCGTGCCCTCATATTGTGATAGAGCTCCTTGTCTAGATCAGTCTTTATTACTAGACTCCTCAGGCAAAACCCCAGGTTCTCCATATATAGGGAGGGTTGTGGTTTTCCCTCCCCTGTCGTCGAATCCTTAGCCTAAGCAGACATTCACAGTAGCACAGTATGTCTGCTGTGGTTTACTCATCTTCTCGTTAAAACCTGCAAATGGTCGGATGCTGTTTATGTGTTTGTTGAGTCAGGACACTGAAGTCAGGATCCCAACTAGGATCCTGGCTGTTCGCCTATTCTGGCTTAGTGAATTTTGGGTGATCGCTTTTTGATGAAACCTTTGGCTTATCCTAGTTCAGGCGTATTGTTCCACTATTCGCAGAACTGTTTTTTCTGTCCAAGTACTGCAGCTTGTTTCTTGCAGCGCTCTCGCTATAACACAGGAAGTTCCTGAACTAAAGGAAGCACATCGTGATCCTTTTCGGGCTAGTAAATCTGCCTCTTCATCGCCCTTGTGATCTGAGCAGCCTTGTACCCAGGCTAAAAACAGTTTCGACTGATTAACTCTTGTAGGGTTCCCAAGCTAACTTTATTGGAATTTATCTGCATGGAGCTGATTGCTTTTATAGCCACTTGGCTGTCGCAATATATAGCAACTTTTGTGCAAATTTTCTCCGAAGTTAAACTAATTCTGAGATTTCCAGATTTTTTTGACTCAATCTCTTGTACTATAATTTAATTAATAACTTACACATTTTCTATGATGAAGCATTAAAATTTTCAATTTTAGGTTGATGTAAGTCTGCTCGCCTTTAGAAGCGTTTAATTTATAACCTAAAAAGCATTTTCGTAAAAATTTAAACTTCACCATTGCAAAGGTGAAAGATAATCGGAGAGCTCTTAAGGGTATTCGGGTCTAAATTAAATAAAGCTTGAACCGTGAATCCTTTTCAGTGCTAAAGCTATTAACTTGAAAGCTAGAAGTTAGAACACTATTGGAAACTCTAGTATTGCGGTCAGAATGATTATGACTTTTAAACCTTAGAAAGTAGTAAGTATTATTATTGGGGATTGAAGCAACACTACAATAATAAGATGCTATTATCGTCTAAAGAGATTATGGGCTTAAATCACCATGGAAAATTATTGCTGTTACTTAAAAGTTTTTATACTACACTTTCCTGAAAGTTGAGCCATTTTCATGACGATTACGTGGTAGTAACGGAAAGTAATAAAGACGAAGTTATCGAGAAAATTGAATACCACTTTTAGTTTTTTTGTCGTCGAGTATTATTTATGAGAAATAAGTGAAAAGTTATTGGTGTATCTCTTGGATGAAGTTTTAATTTTGGCAGTTTCCCAGAATTTGTTATTAACAATTGAAGATAAATGGAGTTCTTAATAACACTGGAAACTTATTATATAAACTTTATTCTATATTATTATCGAATACTGGATGTATTAGCTACGTCATCGTTATCCAGTCCAAGTACGGTGAATTTGGGTACTCAGTGAGTCTGTGAAAAGAGAATAAAAGTTTTTGTTTGGATTACTTTTAAGATTACGAATTTTTGAGTTTTAATTTTGTTTCTACGAGGAATGTCACGTAATCATTTCCGATTTTGAGGGCTGGGAACCACTACAAAGGTTACTTAAGTGGTATGTTTGTGGAGACTAGCGGTCTGTGGAATTGTCAGTCGTTCAAATGCCATAGGGCTATGACTTATCACGAAACTATTTCGTCTGGTTTACAGGAAACATTTCCGTGCCTTTTGAGAACTTATTACACAAGACTCAGTGCCTTAATGGCTGTTTGACTATCCGACATGCTAATAATCTTTCGCCTTCTTAATTTTTTATCAATATTGAACTGCCACTACTTTTTGCATTAATTTCCGCGGTGAAATAAAGTGATGTATTTATTTTCATTTCGCTTTACTCGACTAAAGCAAATTGTTTGTTAAATTTTCCATTTCATTGAAGTAACTTCAATTCTCAAGATATAGAATTACTCAATTAATTAAGCGTTAAATTTCAAATGGAACATTTCATTTTTCTTTCTTTAATTAAATTTTACCTAGAAGTTCGTCAGCGTTAGTTTTTTTTTCATCAATTCAGATTTTAAAATGTTGTTTTTGAAGATTAATTCAAAAAAGGAAAAATATCCTCGGGCTTTGAAATCCTTTTTTCATATTTTTTCAGATATTTGTATATTTCCAATTCATACAGAGCCATTTTAAGCAAACTAATAAGAGTAACTATCAAGGAAAGTTTCAATCACTTTATATAATTTGTCAGAGAATGTTATTTTATAAAGTCTACTTTTTTGCTGATTACAATGATTCTAAAAAATCTTCTATCAGACTTTGTGAAGGGTTTATTGGCGAAGAACGTTTCACAATATTTCGTTGACTCGATATCTGACCTTAAGGATTTAATAATAAAAGTTTATAAATTCCTCATTGTACAGTAAAATCAAGATACTAAAACATAAATTAAATGGGGTGTATTAATAGTTATTCATGCAACTAGTGCATAAAGTGGTGCTATTTTTCACGAGTGGAGTTATCAAATGCCTTGGAGAAGCCTGTGTACAAAGAGTGAACTTGATAACCAGAGTCCAAGGCACTTGAAAGATAGTCCAATATGTAAGGAGATTAAGCTCAGTTGACCCCCCTGAACGGAAGCCAAACTGCTGGTTAATTATATAAGGATCCAAAACTTTCGTGAGGATTTTAGTACTAATATTATCTAATAATTTAGGAATTACGCTCTGAATGCATATCGGCATATAATTGGATATAATTTGATTTTTCACCTGTTTTGTAAATAGGAACGACGAAACTAGATTTCCAGAAATCTGGAAAGATGTTTAAGGGAGTAGTTAAAAATTATATGCAAGGGGCGAGACAATACAAAACTACAATATTTTAAAATAGAAGGAGAGATGCCATCCGGCCTAGGACCTTTATATACATTCAAACCACAAATATGTTCATATATTTCATTCTAAGGAGTAGAAGATATATAACCATAGCTAGGACAGGTCTTATCAGAATAAACAGAGCTAAAATAATCTTGAAATAGGTTAGCTAACTCGATTCCCACAGGATATTTGACATTGTTGAGGTACATTTCATCAGGAAGTATATTGCATCTTCTTATGGAGTTTACAAAGTTCCAAAACGATTTGAAATTATCACCAATAGAACATTCAGTAAACCTAATATAATCGTTATTATAGTCAGATTTAGACCTGAGCTTACACCGAGAACGCAGCTGAGAGAATTCCAAATAAGCAACATGAGATCCTGTTTGAATTTCAAGTGAGCTTGCTTCTTTAAATATATGAGATGTTTTAGTTCTGATGAGAACTATCTGGGGAATTTTTTGGATGATACTTTCTTCACAGGTACAAATAGGTGAATCACGGTATACAAAATGTCATAGAAAATATTTAACATTCCATCTAATGATCTATTCAATAACAAAGGATCTCATCGAATAAGTCCCAGATGATATTCAATAGAGTGAAAATCAGCTGATTTGTAGTCATAATAGAATCCATCAGCAACAGGAGAATAATTACAATGGTCCAAGATCAAGTTTAATTCAGTTACTAAAGGAGGGTGGTAAACATCTACATCAATCAGAGGATCGGTTGCTGTAATACATGTAGTTAAACGATCAATTTGAAATAAATTATGGTAGGCACACATATTAGAAACCGTATAAGTAGCATTCACTTCATCAGCTCTGGTACCAGGAGGTGAAATAGCTTCTGAACACATATTTAAGTCAGACCAAACTGCTTTAGGTAAGTTGAAATCACCCAGAATGCAGATCTGAGCATCAGGATACTTTTCAGAAATGGCGTCTAGGTTCTCAGTAAAGGATAAATAATCTTCAATAGGGGAAAGTTATAGAGTTATAAAGTTAATGACAATGTAGCACAAAAGTCTAAGGTACAATGTAGAATTCTACCACTGTGTAGTGCGAAGAAATGAAGATCGATGGTTGTGTAATTTTTTGGGCATTGGCTCTCTAAATGGAGATCAAAATCCTTTCTTCTGGTAGAGTAAAATTCGTCTTTCAGTTAAATTGTGAATGTGCTTTTGAACCTCACCACTTGCCCGAAGGAATACCTCAGAGCCATGAAATTATAGTTTTTTTATAAGGTTGGTATTAAGGCGATATATAGATAATTACTAGTATTATTTTTTTTTGGCCATCCTTGTGCAGTGGAACAATTATAGCTGTTTTCAAACAGTTAGGGTAAATTTTCAAAGAATTAATAAATCAGCGAAGTTGAAACGTTAATTATCACATCAGGAATATTCAAAAATATTTCAGTAGATAAGCCATTTACTTTTTTAGACACAGGGAGGGAGAAAATAGCATCACGACTATGAGATATACTAGAGCTAATATTCTACATAAGTGATCTAATATTTTAAGATTAACTATGTGTACCTACCTGGAGTTATCCATGTTGAGGATGTTCAGTTTGAAGAGAGAAAAAAGAAAATATTGTTTAAAACAATTGATAATTGTCTGGTTGTCGTTGCAGTGGATGAAAAAGTAGGTGTTTGACTTTGCATATTAATCCGCTTGAAGTATCGATGTTGAAATTAATCTGGACAATAGACAAATGGATATCCTTGACGATGATATGTCACCGCAAACGTCAATTATGCCCATTCCGCTATGCGGTTTAAATTAATTATCCATGCACGGATACATCAAGGGACATCTCTCAAATTGATTTCAATTATTGGTTTCTGAATATGCATGGCAACACAACTTAGTGTGCATTTGCACGTCTAAGGTGATAATATTGATACTATCGGAGAATGTGTCCATTGAAGTTTGTTTCCCTCGAAGCGAATTGCATAATTCCTATAAGGAAATACAATCAGGGAAGGAATGCATCAAATTTAATTTTAGCTAAGATAGTCCCGACAGTCTTCGGTACACGGACCAATAGACTAATTGGGAATTTGTTGTATAGTGAGACGAAAGTAAGTGAACTCTGAATAAATATTCTTTCACGTTCTTCACACTGCAACAAAAACTGTCGATATATTTATGTATTCAGTTACATTTTTCTGCCATGAGGTATAAAAGAGAATTTTTCAAAATATTTGTTCTAGGGACAAAAAAAAAGAAAGGGTACCTATTTCTTGAAGACAATCGAGGGATGTTAAAAGTCAGTTGTTCTGGTAAATTTGGCGTTTTTGGTCGCGTTCATCCGAACAAAGCTGATCAGGTAGCGATTTTTAGAGTAATCCATTGTTTCTTAATTCTGCTAAACATGCTAATCTTGATATAATGTTTATTAACATGATATTTATCATAAATGACAGTTAATGCATCATTGGTCGGTAGCGTAGCGTATTTCAATTCTGGTGAGGAAAATGGCGACTGCTACCTCAGTGCGCTCACAACAATCAGTTGACAAAACACGCGTTCAGCAGGAAGTTAATTATCGCTCTGGTAGCGCTTCGTTGTGATGAATGCGACCTTTAACTTTTGAATTATTTTATGTTAAAAATAAATAGAGTCTTTAGAGTAGAGCAAGAAGACACTTACTCAAAACTCAAAAAAGTCAGGAATACCACAAGGCAGTGTTTTAGGCCCAGTACTTTATTTGATATATACTAGTGATGTCTCCAAATTAGATAATATTTGGGGATCGATAAAGAACCCAGTTTCAGTTTAAACGTGGAGAAGAGTACTTCGTCGACGCCACTGAAAATGACTGCCGCGGTTATAGCCGAAACGCCCGAAAAGCCCGGAAAACATCAAACACATTGACTTCGCCTACATTTCTACACATTCTCCACTGTTTCCACCTTGTCAAATCAAAGATTTGTTCGCACATTACAACCGAACTAAACGGTGCTCTTCCTGGATTGGGGTTATAAAGCTGAATAAAAAACAACTACTTTACTAATTTGTCATTTTTCAGGTAAGAACAGATGTTTTGTTTCATTTTATCAAAAACTCACCGAGTCACACATTCTCATAGAACGCTTATATCTACTTACATTGTCTCTTTCGAAAATGATAGATAATATTAACCGATTCACTCTCCCACACTCGAAAAAATTAACAAAAAAATAGAAACATGTAAACCGTAAAACGACAATGTGACTCATGCGCAAATATCTAGAATTACTTTTAACGGCGTTACAGTTTCCAGTAAATTATTTCGTTGAGATTTAAAAATGTTAAATCGGAAAAAATACGAATTCGTTTCGTGGATATCCTTATGCTTTTTATTTAAGTAAATAATCGATGTTGAATCTCTACCAGACTGTTAATATTTCTCAAGCGTTAAACGATTCGCTTTCGAAACGTGTTTCTCCGTAAATTACCCAAAATACAATTTAAATTAGCTTTCAATAGAATAGATATCGGTTCATTTATTTTTCATATAATCTGCGTTGAAAATGAAAGTTTCGATGCCTGTTGAGCCAATCGAAACCAAACAGTTTCAGAGTAACGCGAATGTGGGACGACTGATTCCTTCCCGTGGACAGAAACCAGTTTTCTGCGCACCAAAAAGTCAAAACAAAACTCATGTTAGCTAAGTGGTATGCAACCTGTAGAAACAGGACGAAAAATTGAACGAAAAACTTGCTTGACAAACTCCGCCAGCCTATTCAGTTCTATGTTAAATCCTGTTCGAATTAAGCTTTTGTTCATTTCAAAACCAATGACGTACTAAGGATACATCAGTATTCACGCATTATTACCTTCAGCAAGCGCCAAATGTGATGGCAAGCCCGCACCCATGCGCACAAACTCATTTTCAATGTTACCTCCCAGTACAGCTCTTGCAAGACATATAAATGCTCTGTTCAGAGGCATTAGTTGTCCTCCAATGACAGGCAAGGGGCTTATCGCAATCCAATAGTAATTTAGTTGGGAGAGTCTATACCTGCGCGATCGCTCGCCATCACGTTTGGCGCTTGCTATACATAATGTTTTGGTCGCATCATAAATCAAAACGAGTACAACGCACAGTTGCGTATCATTTTGGGAATGGTTCATTCACATTATTTTATGGGAATTGTTAAATATTGTTTTTATAGACAAAATGATGTTATAATTTTTTCTTGGGAATAAGTATACATTTTTTATAATATATCTTTGAAGGTTTTTAAAGCGTCATTTTGTTTTACTAGATAATCAGTCTCGTCTTTAATATGATGGGGACAACCACAATATAAACAAGGCTGGTATATATTGAATACGTCATTGCTCGAACTTTTATGAATGTGTGGATTTGGTACTACATCTCTTTAAAATTTTTATACCGACTGAATGTGGCTATTTCTGGATTCCATAAACCAGAGTGTCTTGGTGATGATGCTGGCTTGCTTCCCCTTGGCCTTCAAAAGCTGAGATCTTAATCTTAAATGTGCGACAGTTCTGTTTATTTTCAAAGCTTGTAGACATTGGGCAGCATCCATGTATCTTCTTTCCAAAATAAAAATATCGTTCTCAGTAGTAATAACCCAAGGACATTGATAATTGTTCGAAAAAAATTTATAACAGATTTCGAGAGCTTCCTATAAGGAACAACCTTGAGAAAGTTGTTAAAACTTTTTTGAGAATTTATCAATGTTCTAGCGTTATTCGAATAGAAAATTTTTTGCTAACTATAGAAAAAAATACAGAGCAAAAATAATTTATTTAAAGGTGCATAAATGCTTTCCACACAAACTTTTTACTGTACCTAAACAGTACTTTTTGGTATATTTGCTTCTATAATTTCATTAATCTTCTCGTCAGTATTATGACCAAATCGTGACTATTGGAATAATAAATATTTTGAAACGTCAAAATCGAAATAAATCAAAATGTATCCATGGCAACGTACCTAATAGAGTGAAAACAGCCCATGGGATCTATTTTCAGTATAATGTTGTTCTGATTGCTTATGTTCAATCAAATGACCTCAAATTAACCGATTTCATTGGATATCTACTAGAGCAAAAAATTTTCACTTGTAATCTCTCTAGAGCACGAATTATTTCCGGAAATTTTCCCGAAGTGCGAATTTTCTTAAAAAATTCGCAACTGAGGAAAATTTCCGGAATATTAATTCATGCTCGCGGGAGATTCGGTAAGAAAATTTTATACCAAAACTTTTTTAAAATAGAAATTAAATTGGTTACATACTTAGGTGACATATTATTATTATTTATGACAGCTGTCAAGCCAGAGGGAAATTTCCACTTATTAATTTCCCTCTACGCAGGGAAATTTCCGAAGAAATTAGGTTATTGTCATAGCAACATGTCAAAATGCAGGCATCTGATTGGCTAAAATTAACTGGTATACAATTTTCAGTATAATGTTCTGAATGGTTGTGTTCAATCAAATGACCTCGAATTAACTGATTTCATTGGATTTCTACTAGAGCAAAAAATTTTCTTGGAAATTGTGTGACAGTTAATTGAAATAATTTTCATATTGGAGAATTCGAATATTTGGAAGATGAGGTTGCATTTCCTCACGTTTGCAGTGTTATTTGATATTTAAGCTAGGCCTAACATCAAGGAATTGTCAAATTTCGAAGCAACGTTATTTTAGAGTATGTTGAATATGTCCGCGGAAATAATGTCTTATCAGGCCAGAAATAATTAATATAATCAAATTTCCTATGTTTTAAACAAAATGGTGGTATAAACTTGAAAACTTGCTATTTTATATATGTTACTGTAAAAGCCCGAAGATTGGTTAATCTTACGTATTACCAGTAAATCTTAGGATTTACTAACACGAAGAATTTATAAAAAAAGGAACTATTTTTTCAAGCTTTTACCATTAGTAATTAGTACATACTAAGTTTTACCAGTGACGGTTGGTAAATGTTGGTTTTTGGGAATAAAACAATGAGTACTTCTTAATCATTTATTTTATTTAACTATCAGCCAAAACCTTATATATTTTCATGTATCATATGAGATTAATTATGAATCATTTCTATTACTAATCAGTCAAATCCTTACCTATTTAAAGAAAATTATCTGGAATTTTTATTTACCTACTAATTTTTAATAACTAGTGATTTAAAACAATTTTAAAATGTTTCCTGAATAGTAAAAAATAAAACAAATAAAATTATCCCCTCACAAACATAACGCCTACTTTGGCTAATCTGACTGAATCAGTATTTTTTTTTATTTGATATTTATTTACTAATAAACAAATCGAAGACAAGACAATTAATCAGTTGTCATTTATTAATGGGTAGTAAAAAAATTACTTGTTACAACACGGAGCACTATTATGGCATTTGGAATTACTGAGTAATCCTGATGACTTGCAAGCGCATTTCTTCGACAAGCATTTTTTGAGTCAGTTACATTTCTTGAAGCCTTGTCCTCCAGTCAACGACGATTTTCCGACAACTTCTCTCTTTTCTCTTCTTATCTTTAACAGCTTCATTTATCTTCATGAAATCTTCAGAGCATGACGTAAACTGATTCTGTGTGTATATCTGCTTTAGTACTCCAATTTTGGTACTCAGTTGGTAAAACTCATTGTCCTTTACATCTACCACAACAGCAATAAGGCTTTTTGGGTCAGTTTCAGCTCTGTCAATGTCAGGTGCTTTCAGTCTTACATTTGGATATTTATAAGCCAATATGGCTTTGATTTTTTTCAGCTTGGTTTTCCAAATTAAATTTTGCTTTTTTTCTTATTATCTGAACAGATCCTCTCTTTTTCGGTATTGGATCTTCTTGAGCTTGAGTTGCCTTTTCTGTCTTCATCATCTTTCCGGTTACGTTTTCTTGTGTTCTGTTTCTTACATTTTCACTGTTTATGTCATCTTCTGACTCATTTTCAACAACGTTTTCTTCCTTGTCCTGTTCAATTGCATTTTCGAAGTCAATATTTTTTTTGAAAATGCAACAAATTCTCGAAATCTTTTTCAGACCTTAACAGTCAAATCATATCTTTAGGGATTGCTAACGTCGCGATGCCCATTTTCATTGGACTACCAAAAATTGCTTCATAAGGGGAGCATTTAATTCCCACGTGGTATACTCTATTATTTATGGCCTGAATGAATTTCAAACCTTCTGACTGATTGGTTTCCAACGACGTGCTGAGCATATTCTCGATGTCTTGATTGGCACGCTCCACGGATCCTTGACTCTGGCTATGTCTTGGATTTCCATGTATGATTTTAACATCCGGCCACATAAAGCATAAACTTTCAATTATTTGGTTACAAAACTCACGACCATTATCGGAATGAAGGATATTTAGCGCTCCAAAAGTAGTGAAAATATCTAAGAGATGGTAAGCAGCTTCTGCTGCACGTTTAGTTTGAAGTGCACGAAGGTTCACAATTCTAGTGAGATGGTCTTGGTAACCTAATATGAATTTATTTGTTCCATCAGGGTTGGTTTGTAGGTCGATAAGATCTACTTTACAACGTAAGTTCATTTCATTATAGGCTTGATGACAATGCCCTTTTTCAAAGTATTTTTTTTTGACAGGGTGCATAGCTTCAAAAATGTCATGATAGCTTCAGCTGTTATGTTTTTATACTTGCGGTAACATTCCTTAAGCATATTTGTCTTTCTACCGTGTCCAACAGCAACATGAGTTTCTTCGAGAATGTTGAACAAACGTAATACTTAATTTCTCAATTCTCTCCTTTCATCGGCGCAATTAGCTTTTCTTCGCCCCCTATAGTCAAAATATCATAGCACTTAATACGCCTGTAATGAACAGATTTCTTCTTTTTTACGTTCTTTGCGGTTTTTACTTGCTCCAAACATTTTTCGTATTTGTCATTATCAAGATAAAAGTTATCATCTTTCTTCCTTGCCACGATCTCGTCCATTATTTTTTCATAAAATTTATGTTTTACACCCATTCTCATTCATAAGTTACTTCCAGGCACTGAAAACACAAACTTTCGATTAATAAATTACTTTTAGACATCGAAAACACAAAACAGAAATCGAATTAACGTGCGCGTTCCAACGTGTCAAGCGATTGACTAAAGCGAGCGGAGATCGTAGAGAGCGATGGAACGGAGAGCGGGTTGCTGAAGTCTGCCACGAGTACGAGACCATACACCGAACACCTTCTGACAAGTTTATTTCAAGATTTTTACCGTGTCTTTCGGGCAAATCCCAAGATTTGCCAAGTGAATGGTGGTAAAAGTTCGAAATAAACGATGATTCCTATAATGGTTCGGACTTTTACCATCAAGAGTCGGTAAATCTTATGTTTTACTGGGAAATCTTAGGATTTACAATAGTTCGGGCATTTACAGTAACATATATACTTTGAAACAGTTTAGTTCTTGGGAGCTGAAACACATATTTACTTATATTTGAAGTTCCCTGATACTTGACAGAAAGACATTTACTTTATAAACATGAAGACTATCTACTGTCTATCCCTCAAAGAGAATAGTTTTTTGTACATTGTGATACATTTAAACCGTTTTTTTGAATGGTTTTCCTAGCTTGTCCTGTTTGTTGGGTTAAATTTAGTAATTAAAATTTTATTCCCCTCCTGTTGACCGACTGATCTAAAATTTGGTACAGGCACCTTCAGTTCTGATGACAATACAATTATATATTAAGAATCATTGTAAATCCAAGATGGTAATAAGTAATAACCCATTGCAAATTGAACTGGGCTATTAACTCGGTTGAGCCATACGAAACTCTTGGACCAGATGGTATAATCCCAGCGCATCTGCAGCAGTGGCAAATATATCCATCTCCAGTACTTTGTAAACTCTTCAGAGCATCACTAACAACTAGATACATTCCAAATGCTTGGAAAAGAGCCTGAATCGTCTTTATTCACAAACCAGGTAAGGATTATTCCCAGGCAAAGTCTTTCAGACCAATAACTCTGTCTTCTTTCATGTTGAAGATAATGTAGAAACCTATGGATAGGCATGTTAGGGAAACCTTTCTCATTGAAAGGCCACTACATAATAACCAACATGCCTATCAATCAGTAAAATCCTGCGAAACAGTCTTACACCAACTGGCTGTACACAACTGTGGTGAGACCCATGGTTACGTGTGAAAAACAGATCAGAGGAAAGCCGAACTGGAGCTATAGAAACTTCAGAGGCATGCCCTGTCTGTGCATAACGGGTGCGATGAGAAGCAGCCCGACTGCGGCAATGGAAGCCATTCTCAATCTTCCTCCTCTTGCTCTGCATGTTGAGGCGGAAGCGAGAATGGCTGCATACAGGCTGGAATGCACTGATAATTGGAACCAACTCCCATAGTCATTCCAGAATAACAGATGTTATCACAAACTCGCTTCTTGAAATGAGAAGTGATAACATGTTGGCCACAATTAACGACAACCAACCATACGATATCCAGCTAAACTGGGATGTGCTGGAAGCATGCATTCAGAGAGGAACGTTGGTGTTGTACAGAGACGGATCTAAAACTGACATAGGAACAGGAAATGGATTCCATGGTGCCAGACCCAGGTGGGAGTTTGGGAAGTTTGCATCTGTATTCCAGGCAGAAATCTATGCTATCGACACGTGTTTGCAAATGAACTTCGAAAGGTGGTATAGAGGCCAAAAGATCCTCAGATAGTGAGGCAGTACTGAAATCAGTAGCATGTGCCCAGATCAGATCTAGACTGGTCTGGGACTGCCTTCAAAAACTTTTTACCCTGGCAAACCACAATAGAGTAACTCTTAAGTGGGTCCCGGGGCACAAGGGTATTGTAGTCAATGAAAAGGCAGACACCCTAACAAATCTAGCGTCTGAAACTGCATTCACTGGTCCTGAACCAGTATTTGGAATATCAAAATCTGTTGCACGTGGTTGTACATCCTGGTGGATTCAAACTGAACATCAGATTTACTGGAGACACGTGCCAAAACAGGAACACAACACACTCTTGGTAGAAAAACCCTCGGAGTCGCTGACTAAAGAAATATTAAACTTCAGTAGGGGCCAAATAAGGAAAGTGACGGGATCACTCACCATGCACTGTCACATGCATGCAATTGGCAGATATAGGGAGGAACGTATCGGTCGGTTGTGCATGGAAGAGGAGGAAACAGCCTCTCACATTATCTTCGAATGTGAAGCACTGTCTCATAGAATATATAGACTTCTAGCACTAGAGTATCCAAGGGAGAATTTCTCCAAAAAGGATCTAGTGAAAAGACTGTTGGGCCTGATAAGGGCTACTGGTCTCTTCACATAAACGGTATAACTAAGAGCACTGAAAGCCTAAAGGCTGAGGTGCCAAGGTCTCTAAGCCTCTGACTGGTGGTGCCGAATTAATCAATCATCAATCAATCAAGATGGTTGCGACTACATTTTTTTAAAAATTCTCTCATTATGGATATCGAATGAAATGGTTTGACTAGAAGAATCTCATTTTATTTATATAAAATATCCTGCGAAATAGTGGTAATTGAAATAGTACATAAATATTTTTTTTATCTGGTTTTTATCTGGAGATCCTGAGTTCACCGCACATTTTTTGACGGATAATTTCATAAATTGAGACTTTTTGCAAAATCATTGGAAAACGCATGTCTCCTAATAGTTTACCGGATGCAAAAATAATTGAGTGGTTTTATGAAACCACGATGCAAGTGAAACTTTTTTTCGGATTTGTAATATATTGTCCATAATATGATGGGTATGTATAACATGAAGTTAATATTCTAGTATTCAAATAATTACTAGAATACCCATTTCAGAGATTTATCAACTACTGTTGAAAATAACAGTGTACCTACAATAGAACACATATAAAAGTAAAAGAACCACCTTTTTTTGTTTAGCTCCATTCCAAAACTGATGAGCAATATACATAGTTAAATTGAATATAAAGTGATTATACAAATATACAAATAGCAATATGTTTATATCACAGGCTTGTAGGCAATTAACCGAAATTTTTATCTTAACTTAATAATTGGAAAATGGAAATGATAATGAGAAATCAATAGTAGACAAGATATCCAACTATGAATTTTAATTTCAGACTGCGAAATACAATAATTCAGATGATAGACGCATGTTAAAAACTGAGAACAATATTTATTTAAATCATTGAATCGATTTGAACTTCAATTATTCTATCAATAACTTCGTCTTCGTCTTGAGTCTCACAGTCTATAAATGTAACTAATATTTTTTATAACTAAAATGAGTAAACAATGACCTAGGTACATCTTATTTTTTCAATGTATCTAGAAAAAACCGCATCTATCGTAGTACCATATCTCGTGGTTGGTATATTTCATTTCGAGTTTAAATACTTCTCTTAAGTATTCAGTAAGTGGAGCAGATTCCTCTCTCTATTGATTTTCCATTATATTTTCCAATTATTAAGCTATGATTAAAAACGCGACTTCAGGTCCTTAAATAGAATAATTTTCCGAAAATTTTCAGTTAATTGCCTACAAAATACTTGCATCGCGGTTTCATAAAACCACGCAATGATTTTTATATATATTTGTACATTTTTAACAATTTACAAATAATATTTTTCTACGTTCATGCAAAAAACAAAACTTTATTGAACTCTATTTAGTGAAAAAACTAGTTTTTTATTGCTCTAGTGTAATTAAAATTTTATTGCACTCATCTGTCATTTTACTTAGCGTTTTGTAATCATGACAAACATAAACATTAAAATCGACCCCATATACTCGTATTTACTCCATTTTCTGTGAGATTGTATTTCGTTTTGAACAATTGCATATTTTATGTTATTTCCAATCACGTTTATCACGAACTAGATTACGAAATTACTAAAAAATGCACTAAAAAATGCACTTAAAAATGTCATTACAAATTATGAACACAAACGCAAATAAATGCCTGAAACATAGGCAAGCGCTCACGTCTACTATGATTTGAATAATGCAATTGCAGTTCTAGAATCGTCAGTCAAGAACTAATTCTGACCATTACACCATTTAAAGTTTTAAAATGAGTAGCATTATCGATGAAGGAGAACTCGTTGGGACCCCACCAGAAGTCAGTGAATTAGCAAATACAACGTCATTAAAATTATTACCTAGTAATTCAAGAAAACAATATGAAATAAGTTATCAAACAAGTCAGAAGTATTTTACAGGAAACATATTTACAAATTTCTGAAAGAGGCACTGGAGTCCCAGTATTTGATGGAAAAAGTAAGTTAGTAATTCTTCAGCTTTTGTAAAATATTTTAAAACTGCTTGTTGTAGGTCGCTGCTATATTTGTCATCGCAGGGGCATGTCGTACAGATGAGCTCCAAAAGTTGAGTATCGAAGACATAGAAGAAGTAGACTCAATATTAATTGTAAAAGTTCCACCGTCAAAAACTGAGAAAGAACGAAGTTTAGTCATCAGAGGTGAGGTGCAAGAAGGATTAAATTTCATCGATATATATCATAAATACACGAAATTACGTTCTAATCATATTTCACATAAACGTTTTTTTTATTAATTACCGAAATGAAAAGTGCACTACTCAACCTATTGGTGTAAACACGTTTGCTAAAATCGTAGAAAAAATATTGTATGCAACTCGGGCAAAAAGGGTTAATTGCACTCAACGTGTTGTCCAATTCGGCATCGTTGGACACTTACTTTTTGCACTGGTTGCATAAATAACTATTTATTTATAAAATGTAGTAAAAGCCATTCTAATCAATGATTCTAGTTTATCTTTTGTAATAATTAAATACTAGAACGTACCGTACATAGCGTACATAGCATTCAGCAAAACAACATCGTTTTTTGAACTAGTTTTCTAACAACTTACATTTTTATCAACCCCCGTACCAAACTATCCATCTATAAATCAAAAAGCTATGAAGGTAGTAATTCGCGCGACCCCTTTATACACGATACACGTGTGTTTTAACGACCGTTTTTCCGCAAGTCTTTATCAGCGCTACATGAAAGTGTCGCCGGGTGAACCTACTATCCATTGTCGGTGGCCTGGACTGGCACTCTGTAACAAAATAGCGATAAAGATTCCCTTCTCTTCGCTATTTCGTACTCTGTAACTGAGTTCGGTCGTTTCCGAGACTAGCCGAACATGACCGAAGATGCGATAGCGAAGCGAATGACAGCGACAACTTCAAGCTTTTTCATCTCTATTCGATGAAAAAAGATAAGAGGTTGAGTTGTTGTTATTAATTTAAATTTTCCAGGGTTAGTTGTGTTTGTATTATTATACCTGAAAAAAACTATTAAAAGGTAAGCATTTAATTTCAAGAGTCTTTAGAACTAAGCTTTTTGGGTGTTGGGTTGCTATCAAAATTTCTTGGGTAAAAAAGTTAAGTAAACTATGCGACCTATCTATATCTGCCACTTTCAATTGAATACCAAATGTCATAGATAAATGTCAAATTTCTTCCTCTTTTTTATTTTTATCATTGAATAGTCAAATTTGCATATTGTTTTCTGAATTATTAGTAGATTATTCTCTATCCGATTGACGATCACGAATCTTGTCGAACTATAGCCGAGGCGATAGAGATTCGCTTATAGAGTACCGCTAATCAAGTTAGTTCATATAATAGCCTTCTTGGTGTGCGTCATTGATTGTTAATGTCTTTTTAACACATTACGTTGGATTAAATGGAAAATCAAAATATCACAATAATGAACCGTTTAAACGTATTACAAACGTTAACCCTAATCTTTGACTTACAAAAATTTGATTGGTTGATGTTTAGAATTCGCGCAAACGCGACCTATCAATCGGGCGAAATTACATCGTTCAAAATACGATGCAGACGTTCCTTTCGTAGCGGCAATGTGTCTTACGTCTTTTTCTAATGTCCCACTGACAGTTCTCGTCAGGTCTGTACTTTGTTGTTAACGGTAAATTATTATTTATGAAAAGTGAATATTAATCTTATTATGTATAATTCTTTTGCAGGACTATATTTACTAATATTAAATTATTTTAATATGTAAATTAAATATATAATTTGTTTCATTTTGCAGTGTTTTGATATCCCAAGTATTACTAATTTCATAGCCTTTTCGAATTTGGCTGAATACGATCCTGATGATTTTATTTATCAAATTAAAGAATAGCTATATGTCAAAATAACAAATAAAATATCGACATACCCAAAACCCGGATGTACGTCACAAACGATGACGCACACCAAAAAGGCTATTATATGAACTGTATAGCAATTCTTTTCGCTTGCTTATTCTTCACCTCTTTCCTTAAAATACAAATTACAGAGTGCCAGTCCTAGCGCCTTTCACTTTACCCCTACTCCGCGGCCGGCTGTAACGCGACATGCGATAGATGGAAGAGAAATTTCAAGGAGAGGTAATAAAAGTTTCAATTTAAAAAATACAATACAAATTCATTTTTTAATATGTTGTGTCTATTTAATTTTCCTCTTTATTCAATCTTACCTGGAGTTTCCTTTGTTCCTCGGTCCACGGTTCCCTGAAAAAATGTTGCCAACTTCAAGATAAAAGTAATCCAGAATATTATATGCACTTTAGATGCTCGTTCCTTGTACTCCTGGAGAATATGAATTGTAAGAGCGTCATATTTCTTCAAATGAAAGTTTTTATTTGTGCATTATGAGAAAAGTTGCTGAGTTGATTTTTGTCGGCGTCGATTTTACAGCTCAGTTTCAACTTTTGTTCACGGCAGTCACGCATCAAAGTATGGCAGCGTGGATTAATTCCCATTTTCCTAAGCAAAATACTTTATCATCTTCCAGGAATCCCATTCGAAAGTTACAAGTGGATTATTAGATTTTGCAACAATAAGATTAGGGGAAACAAAGACAAGAAAATATTTTACAAGAAGAAGGGTATGTACGCCAAGTCACGCCATACTTTATAAAGTTTAGTCATTTCCAAAGGAACGACGATAGTCCCGCGTCTTCGTTCATGTATGGATAAAGATAAGGGAATATTGTTCGGAAGGTTAACTTCGGTCATTATGAAATAAAAATTCTACACAGGTACTAATTTTTTTTATTCGTCGCAAAGTTAAAAACTTCGGTTTTTCACCATTTTAAATAATATCTTCAATGTAACTACAGGAAAATTAAAACTTGAACTAACAGAAGCTGTTGACGTTGTAGTATTTCTGATTTTCAAGATTTGGAAGGACCAGCCTTAGTCCACAAGTTTTATCGATTGGATAATTTCAAAAGAAAACTGCATATTCCAATTTTCACCATAGTCAGTCTAGTGTAAACTTGGCTTAAGCATTTGAAAACGTTCAAGGTCATTATTTGGCTAAGATCTCAGGTCAAATGGACTGCAAAACCAGGGTCTACTGGAAAATGGGTTACCATGCTCAAGGTAAGTCAAGGCTTTGATAAAAAAAAACTTCAAAATTGAATGTAAAAGCCTTGCTGGATATGGACTGGAAGGAAATAAGGTCTATTACTCAATCAGGAAGAGTAGGGCTAAGACCGAGTATCACTGGAACACATGCTATTTTGTGACTGCCCAACTAATCCTACAGACCCTAGGAGCTGCGTTTGTGTGCCCTGAGGATGTAGATTACCCACCCAAGCACCGATTATCAACCTCCTTGTGAAGATTGAACTTAATGGAGTAATATAACTTGGACTTTGGCACAATGGACAGTGTTGTTGCAAAGCTCGGATCTGAACAGACCACGATATTTTTGTCTTCCTAGACAGTATAATCTATTTCCCAATACATAAAATACCACAAACGAGGACATTTCGAACAGAGGTGGATTGTCCTAAAGCACGAGATGGCTCGGGTAGGAAAAAATTACTGAGCTTTCAAACCTGGTGTGCATCACATCTCATTAAGGAAGACCTGGCGGTGATTGAGGAAAAAGAGATTCTAATAATTGAATTAGAGTTGGTTTTTAATTAAACTTTGTAAAAGGGGAGGAAATGGAAACATATTTTGCAGAAGTGATAGCCATACATAGAACATGTAGAAAAGTACGTAGTTGGTGGTAGCAGTCCCAATTTTGACAGAGTTACACAAAGATACATAATTGAAACAATAAACCTCTTATCTCTTGGATTAAATCAAAGATGTTGTGACCATCTATTTACATAATATTTATCCATTTAAGTAACCGGAGGTCAACTAATTTTGTTCCTCGTACATAAATAATCTGCTTCTACTGATATTAGAATGCGGGCAACGTAGCTGGATTAAACCAAACACTTATTTTGACAAACTACTTTTAGGGATTTTGGGATATATACTGATTTATTAATTAAACAAGGCCGAGGGGTCACGCACACTTTAGGGCCTGTCGAATGAATATTCATTTTATGGGTGTAATGAGGTTGAATATACGATGACGTTTATATACCAGTGAATATCGAAAACTGGGTACGGAAAGGACTCACAAAATTACATTGAAGCGAACACCTATTACTTTTAAGGATACAAAAGACACTTTTGTTTATATTTAACTTGATATACAGAGTGTTTTATCGGAGAGGAATACTTAAATAACGAATAGAAGTCACCGAGGCGATTCTAAAAATACCCCCTTTATTAGATCTCACGATCCTTGTAACCGAGATACAGGGTGAATTGTCGATTTGGCTCACTTCTTAGTAGGGTAATAAATTATTGAACCTCTTACTAAAAACAATAAAAATCTAGGTTCGGGTTTGGAAAAAACTTGTTTTTATATTTGAAGGAATCAGAAGTAGCAGTACGCTTTGAATTTTGGCGCAGATAATTTGATTTTGATTTGATATTTGGAGCTTAAAAAGAAGTTTTCGAGCATTTAGCAACTGAAAATTGGATTAAAATTGACCTTTAATAATAAATTTTCACAAATAATGAATTCAAACTTATTTCAAAATAAATGAATAGTTATTATCTCCCTTATTAGGTCTGTCGACTATTCCAGTGTTTACTTTCTAGGACCGTACTTGTAATTTTTAACTAGTTTTGAACCCACATATTCAAAATCTTATTATACAGGGTTAGGTAAGAGTGAAGTTGGAAGAATGGAAACATATGAAAATCTCACAAACGGAAAACGAAAAAAACAAGGTTTTGTGCATGTATTGTATAGATATATATATATCACTCTTTATTAGCAAAAACTTGCTCTTGTACAAGTATAAGTATAAGTAAAACATACGGTACATAAAAGATATGAAATTTGTTAATAAGTTTTTCCTTATAAATGTGTCACTATAATAAAATAAATATTTGTAAGCAATTGATCTATTAGATAAGACAGATGACAGTTATTTGTCAATTATTTAAAAAAGAGGATAAAGTCTAACTTATAATGTTACCGCAAAAACTTCAAATTTAGGAAGAACCAATTGAAAAATATGAATTTAAAAGCTATATAAAAAAATTGAAGCGGCTGTGAGATAAAAACCTGTGTTTCTTGATTTTTGAAATATTTTGAGAGAACTAAGAAAACATTTTCTCAGAAAAACATAAATTAAATAAATCAAAATTATAAATAGAAATATGAAATTAGCAATATGGAGAATATAAAATGAAACCCAATTTAATTTGCGAATATTTTTATCAAAATAAAAAAAGAGCAATTGACAAGGAGCTTTATAGTATGAAGGGTTAAAATTGTGGAGAGAGGAAGAAGAGCGAGGGAAGTAAATTTTAATTAATTGGAATGAAAATTCATCTTAAATTATTTGATTCCGGAACAAATTCACAGAAATTTATAATATTTTGGACATTTGTGAAAATTAAAATAATAACTGTTGTGGGAGGAACATAAAGTAATAATAATAAAAATAATTGAAAAATAATAATTCCTCAAAATTTGAGTAGCTATTTCATATATAGATATAAAAACCATGTAATGTAATATATTGTAATGTTTTTGTTATTTATTCAAAATAGTTTTTACCGGTGGGATAAAATTATACACACTATGGCTAGCTACTATCTATTTATTTAAAAAAAAAACACACACACTGTAATAAACTTAATTTATATACACGCTCTACTTAATGTCTACTAATTTATTTACACTCAGTATATTAGTTCTAATTTATTTTTACCACTTAAATATTACACTAATTATCTTCACTACTTTATTCACTGACCGATTACTGAGAATTTCTGTGAACTAACTCTTTACTGTCCGTTTCACTAATTCTTTCGAGCTAACTGTTTCAATAATTAATTCACGCCCTCAAAAACCAGCGTATATATAGTCCTTCTCAACTCTAGAAAATTCCAGTACCTTCCGCGCTCGCCCTATGCACAAACAAAACCACAACCACAATCTGAAAGGAGTTAGTAGCTAGGGCACATAAAATACTAAAACTAATCATATTAACTGAAATATGAATGAAACATCATAGTACATAATCGCAGGTTTCAGTTTAGCCGTATGCATAGACGATCGCTGGCGATACATCGGAGATTTATTCCGGCGAACGTTCAGACAACTTGCTGGTGACAGGACAGCGCATGTTTTGCTTTGCACCGTCGATCTCTTCCCTTTATCCTCCTTGGCGCATCATCGAGCAGCTAAAGGCATCGTCGAACGGGTAGAGCATGCGCAATTCATTTGCTTGTAATATACACGTGTGTTAAAACTTGAGGAATTCAGATATTACGGTGCATTTTTTTCTTTTTTTGAAATTTTAACGTTAAAACTTGGATAATAAAATGTATGTTATAACATAAATATCACTTGAAATCCCTACCGGTGGCGTATGTGTACTTTTAAATCTCAAATACCTCTATTCGCATTATATAACATGAAAAATTCAAGATCCATGATTCTCACAACTCGTAGTTAATTCAATTCTCACTTCCTTCCCATTCTCCACTTCCTTCCTTCCTTTCTCCTTCAGTTTCCTCTTCTTCCCCTTGTCTTCCAGAGGCGATACCTCCTTTCTCTTCACTCCAGTATCACTCCAACCGCTCGTCTCCCCCGCCTTATCAGGCGTTCGTTTTACTTTGCTCGATCTTCCAAAAACTCCTTGCCTTCCTTCATCCATCACCTCCTGTTCTATTTCTGTTACTCTTTGATCCATATTCCATCCCACGAGTAGCTAGGGAATTGAATGTCCACCACCACCCCCGCTTATGGTGGTAAGGCTGGTTACTCCGGGAGGTCACCAGGTATCCCAGAGGAGACATTCGCGCAGCCATTCATCCATTGCCACGGTAGCTAACAACGTAGATTGAGGTTTACTCCTCTATGTCCGTACCTATCTAGATATAATTTTTCCACATAGCTAGATAAGACGTCGAAGAGTGATAGATTGGCCTCCCTGGTCACCGAACTTGACCCCATTAGATTTATCTTATGGGGTTACCGTAATAACCAAGCTCTACAAGATCGTATTTGGAAGAGATAAATATGATACTACAAACATATTTACGTGATTTAATTGGACACTTTTGTAAAACTGTCAAAGATACTGTCAAATCGTAAACGATTTGCACGTTGAGCATCCACTTTAGTTTGTTCGGTAACTTTTTCCATTTATTTCAATGTTGTTTTTTTCCTTTTTGGGAGCCGTTCTTATGCCGGGAGCACTGCAACCTGCTGGCTTATTGTACTCTACTCCCACATTTAGTCCACCCACCTAGTTATCCCTGTACCTTCGAGTAGAATATATAGGTCCTCTGGATGTGTGCCATATCTTTCAGATGGCACATTGGCTTCTCCGAAAATTGTGTGTTTCCCCGAGTCCAGTGCTTCACAGTCAGACAAAATAAGGGTTACGGTCTCGGTCTCCATCCAACAAAGTTTGCAGCTGAGATCCCCGTTGTATAGCTCTACTTTATGCAGGTGATCTTTTACTGGGGCATGGCCCGTTAGATAGCCCGTGATGATTCTTAGATGATTCCTACTGATATTCAGTAGTTCTTCGACCCCTTTAACACATGCATCACCTATAAAGTTCTTACTGTGTACCTGCTTTGGAGTGTTTCTCCACTCTAGTCTATGATGGCCTTGTAGCCATTTTTGCATTTGTCAGATATGTTCATCTTATGGAGATCAGTCCTGTATTTGTAAATTCTGACACATTGTAGGATAAGATGAATCTCCTAAAATACAGAATGTTGGTTGTTATTATTAATAATACATGGTAACAATACATCTGTGACGAGTGCAACGATTAATGGCCAATTCGCCAATAGGGATGCAAAACGTCTTCCGATAGAGCTGCTATCAGGTGGAATATTGTTTTGACGGGGCGTAAATGAAATTTTAGTAGTTGGAAACTTCAGGTTTAAAATTTGAGTAGTAAAACTTTCTGAGCAAAAACTTAATGTTTACTTCTTTGGTTCAGTTTTTTTTGCTTTTTTAAAATATGGAAACATATTTTCAAAATGTCAATTTACCGTGTGCTGTTCCATAGTCACAATCGCTTTCTCCTCAATCCGGTCATAGATCGTTATTAGTGAGTGGTTCAATTGAGTTCAGATTAAGGAACATGTGTATCTAATATTGAAACGAAATACGGAATTATTCGTTGGTTATTACCTACCTAACAAAGAAATGAGTAGAATCCACAAAACATCCGGTATCTCGGTTACAAAGATTATGAGACTCAATAAATTGGGTAATTTAAAAATTGCCACGGTGACCTCAATTCGGCGCTTAAGTATGTTCATTTTCAATTGAACATCCTGTATACGAAAAAATAATTGAAATTTTAAATGAGTCTTTGGATTTAAAAAGGAGAAATCCTTTGAATATTTTGACGAATGAAGTTTAAAACGAATTTTATAAATAATACGATAACATTTGTTTAGATATTTTCAACAAAGTCGAGACATTTACTGATATATTAACGGCATTACTGTACTTACAATGTTTTATTCAAATCATTTATCTTTTCAAATTGCCCCATACATCTTTGGGAAAACTAAATAATTGCACAAACCCGCATTCTGTATTTGTATTTGTTGTGGTTGTTGCTTTGTTTAAACTAGAGATACCTAATTCAATCTCCGAATGTCTGTATTTAATTTATAGGTAATTCTGCTAATGTATTGTAATTGTGCCACATATTGAATAGCTGAGAGGAAAGAGAAAAAGAGAAAATTAACCAAGAGACAGTTGTCTACAATTAATTGTATCGAACGTGAAGGTTTATTTGGCATTTATTGCGAACTGATGTTACAACATTATTTGTTGTTGTTAGCTGCTAGTTTTTCTTCACACTTGTTATTGGGCTATTTCCATTTTTGCAATTATTGTTATGTCTTTCATTATTCTTTATTGTTATGATTAATTGCTGCTGTCAGTTGTAGAGGCACAAAGCTTAAAATGTGCTTAAATAAAGGTGGTGGCCAGTTAACTGCTGAGTATGTACAACTAAAAAAACACACACAACTTTTCAAAATCAACTTAGTTGTAAATGTTCCTTTTAATAACTTAAAAATGGTTTTCCATAATATTAATGAACGATTTTGTGAATTTTTGTTAAAACCATCATATATTATAATTATAAGAATGGTTTAAATTTTTGGTACAAATTTGAAAGAATTGGTCCTATGAAAAAATTATTCTTATTGAAGGTTATTCATATACAAATGTCACAATATAACAAATTAAAAAAAATATCACCGCGACCCGGATTCGTACCTTACGCCTACAATTCTTAATTTTCGCAGCCAGACCTCTATATCTCTCTGCTACAAAGACATAATAATTTATCAAACAAGTGGTTGTGTATTCAGCGTATAATGTTGTCAAAACTAAATAAGTGACAGTTTATTACATAATTAAAGGAATTAATAATAATTATTTTTTATTTAATTTTATTCATATAAAAATGTCCAATATAACAAATAGAAAAGAATTATCACCGTGTCCAGGATTCGAACCTTTCGCCTACAATTAATAATTTTCGCAGCCAAACCTCTATACCACTCGGCTACAAAGACATAAAAAGGTTCGCAAAGTATATTGCGCAAAGGAACGTAACGTAACGTAACGCCTCACTTTCAGTTAACACTCGATTTTACTTCTCATGAAATTTTCATAGCACGGGCTAAATATGAAAATCGTTTCCAAAGAAGGTAAACTTCGAAACACTTTACTACTCTCGTTATTTTACACTGCGGCTTACCGGGTGGGGTTGATAACGCTATTACATAATTGTTTTTCTTACATCCAAATACTAGCAGACAAAAAAAATTCAAAACAGCCGAATGTTTTCAGTGGTGACCTGTTTTCAACTGAGTTTCATTGTTCAAGCCTCTACGTTGAACCACCCTCTAAAAACCTATCGAAAAGCCATTTGAAACACCACGAACCTCATTTTATTGGTCCATGTATAAATATATTGGAGCTTGCTCCTTATTACACGACATAGGATTTTTGGGAAGGCTAGTGAACTCGTGAAACGTGTGATGTTATGATGGTGCCAGTCGATTTTTTGGCCAAAAAAACCCTCTTTACGAATTTTTAGCATTTTTTATAATTTTTTTGTCGAAAATTTAGAACAAAGGGGGTAGCTATGGAAATATTTTGCGATACAAATTGATTTTTTCTAACTCCCATAATCCTTGGAAATATGGACTCAAAATTCACTAAAATATGTAAAATTGTCCCCTCTATCGATTGGTGAAGACTAGAACGTTCTATCTTTCCTATTTGTCGAGTCATGAGTAATTTTTGTTTCGAAAAGTGGATTTTCGAAAATTTCATGACTCTATTTGAAGGCGAAATAATGATTTTATCACAAAACTGATTGTGCAGTCGATTTTCCGGCGCAAAAAACCCCTCTTTACGAATTTTAAGCATTTTTTATTTTTTTTTGTCGAAAATTTAGAACAAAGGGGGTAGCTATGGAAATATTTTGCGATACAAATTGATTTTTTCTAACTCCCATAATTCTTGGAAATATAGACTCAAAATTCACTAAAACATGTAAAATTGTCCCCTCTATCGATTGGTGAAGAGTAGAACGTTCTATCTTTCCTATTAGTCGAGTTATGAGTATTTTTTGTTTTGAAAAGTGGATTTTCGAAAATTTCATGACTCCATTTGAAGGCGAAATAATGATTTTATCAAAAAACTGATTGTGCAGTCGATTTTCCGGCGCAAAAAACCCCTCTTTACGAATTTTAAGCATTTTTTATTTTTTTTTGTCGAAAATTTAGAACAAAGGGGTAGGTATGGAAATATTTTGCGAATAAAATTGCTTTTTTCTAACTCCCTTAATCCTTGGCAATATCGACTCAAAATTAGGGTTGGGCGATTATCAAAAAACATAATCGATTATCGATTATATAAAATAATGTTAATCGATGTTAATCGATTAATTGAATTATCGAAAAAAATCGATTAATCGAAAATAATCGATTAATCTAAAATATTCGATTAATCGAAAATAATCGAATAATCTAAAATAATCGATTAATCGAAAAAAATCGATTAATCTAAAGAAATCGATTAATCGAAAAAAATCGATTAATCGAAAATAATCGATTAATGGAAAATAATCGATTAATCGAAAATAATCGATTAACTAAAATAATCGATTAATCGAAAAAAATCGATTAATCGAAAGTAATCGATTAATCGAAAATAATCGATTAATCGAAAATAATCAATTTTCGATGATTCGAAAATTTATTATTTTTCATTATTCTTGATAACGGCAGCTGGACCGCTACCGAAACTTTAAAAATAGAGTTTCAACAAACACCGTGATCAAGAACTATTATACTTCGTTTCATTCCATCAGTCTAGAACACAAGTGGCAACGTTGCATTTGTAGTGAAATACACACTAGTTAAAAGAATGAACGAATCTGGATCGCCAACCTCACAATCCCTTCATTCTTGCTTTTAGTGTGATATGCATAAGTTATAGTTATCTGTGTTTGGTGTGTTAGTGAATATTATGTCGCGCGTGCGCTCTCTCTCTCTTACACTCCGGCACGAGGGATTCCCAAACGGTCGGAAGAGAGACAGAGACAATAATTGTCAAAAACTGTAAAAATTTTGAAAAAATGGTTAATAATTGCCAAATATTTTCAAAAATTTGGAAAAATGGTCGATAATTGTAAAAAACTGTCAAAAATGGTCAATATTTGTAAAAAATTTGAAAAAATGGTCAGTAATTGTCAAAAACTTTGAAAAATGGTCAAAAATTGTCAAAATTTTGAAAAAATGGCCAATAATTATAAAAGACTGTCAAAAATTGTTTAAAATTGTCAAAATTTTTGAAAAATGGTCAATAATTGTCAGAATCTGTCAAAAATGGTCAATAATTGTCAGAATCTGTCAATAATGGTGAAAATTGTTGAATATTTCAAGAAATGGTCAAAAATAATCAATAGTTGTTAAAATTTGAAAAATGAATAAAAATTGTTGAATATTTTGGAAAATTTACAATAATTGTCAAAAATTTTGAAAGTTGTCTATAATGGTCAATAATTGTCACAAACTCTCAAAAATGGTCAATCATTGTTAAAATTTTGAAAAATGGTCAAAAATTGTCAATAATTATAAAAAATTGTCAAAAATGGTCAAGAATTGTTGAAAATTGTGAAAATTTTTGAAAAATTGTCAAAAATGGTCAATAATTGTCAGAAACTGTCAAAATTGATCAATAATTGTTAAAATTTTGAAAAATGGTTAAAAATTGTCAAAATTTTGAAAAAATGGTCAATAATTATTAAAAACTGTCAATAAGTGTTAAAAATTGTCAAAATTTTTGAAAAATGGACAAAATTTTTGAAAAATTGTCAATAATTGTCAGAACCTGTCCAAAATGCTCAAAAATTGTCAAAAATGGTCAATAATTGTTAAAATTTTGAAAAATGGTCTAAAATGGTCAAAAATTTTGAAAAATTGTCAAAAATGCTCAATAATAATTGTCAAAACTGTCAAAATTGGTCAATATCTGTCAAAAATGGTCAATAATTGTTAAAATTCGAAAATATTGTCAAAAATTGTCAGAAATTTTGAATAAATGGTCAATAATTGTAAAAATTTTGAAAAAATGGTCAAAAATTGTCAAAAATTTTGAAAAAATGGTCAATAAAATATAAAATAAAACTTAGTAGAACGTTCTGGGCCTAATGTAATTCCCAACATCGCATTCTATGGCGCGTATTTTTATTGATGGTTTTCCCAACCCCGCATTCTATTGTGCATAAGAAGCTAGCTTCTGTCGGCGGTCCGACGACCGCTCTTTTTTTTCAAAAGGAATATGTTGCCCCATTTTCGGAAAATATTGAAAAACCACTTCTCAAATTTAGATTCCGACACGCTGTAACTTTTGTTATTACCAATTTTGTATAAAAGAAGCTGTTCTTACTATACCTACACCTTTTTGTTATACACAGCAACAGCAACACTGTACCACAGAGTAACCCACTCTCACAGAAACGACACGTTTTGAAATTTCCATAAGAAATATATTGTTGTTAGTGTTAGCGATTTTGATTTAATAACAATAATAATAACAATATAAAACAATATTAAATGAACTACATAAATCCCATATGGGGGTAGTAAAAATGAAAGCTTTGGCTCGATCCTATTTCTGGTGGCCTTATTTAAATGCTAATATCGAATATTTGGCTAAAACTTGTGGGGCTTGTAACGCATTCAGCTCTAATCCACAAAAAAATTTACGAGAGTGGCCCAAAGTGTGGACAAGGATACATGCTGTTTTTTTTTTGAGCCAATCCATGGAAAGACATTTTTAGTGATTCAGGACGCCACATCGAAGTGATTTGAAGCCTTTGAGGTAAAAAAAATATAGGCATCTAGAACAATTGAATTATTTAGGGAAGTTTTAGTAGATTTGGGTTGCCGAGAGAGCTATGCACTGATAACGGTCGAACTTTCACTTCAGAAGAATTCCGAACATTTTTAGTTCAAGGTGGCATAAAACATTATACAGGGATCCTTATCATCCTCCTACAAACGGACAAGCAGAAAGTGCAGTAAAAATTTTAAAACAAGTCATTTTCAAATCTAAGTATGAAAATCCTAAAGTATAATTAAATCTGATACTGCAGAGATTCTTGTTTCATTTTCGTAACACACCGCATACCACTACAGGAGAATCACCTGCAAAAATGCTTTTTGGTCGGGGTTTAAGAACCAAATTTGACTTACTCATGCCTTCAACCGTGGAAGTAGTAAAATGAAATCAAGAACAACAACAACAAAATTTTTCGTCTCATATAAAGGAGATGTTGTATATAGTAATTAAGCATTTGGGTCTCGACATCCAAAAAAGTGGTTTCCTTATCTATTGTGTTTGTACATATTTGACCAGTTGGGGAATTAAAAGTTTTGTAGCAAATCAGGCAGTCTTAGAGCACCGAGCACCGAGAAAACTATCAAAATAACTTACACTGCTAAAAAGAGTTGAAAACATTTCAAATCGAGTGTATTTATTTAATACTAGTAACTAGCAGATGATGAAATAAAAACTTACCATTAATGTTCAATTATAATCCATGGCATCCACATACTCAATACACATGTTCACAATAAGCTCAGCTATTCCATTACCTCCTTTAAGTCCTTCACTATATTTTATTATGAACATTTCCTAGTCTATTCGAACCAACATTGATCCAAAAACAGTTTTGTATAGTTTTGGAGTTATAAGTAGACTGCAGCGCAGGTGACGGTCTTTATTTGAGGCATAAACTTTCCATCTATTTCGCAAAGATTATAAAGCTTGTCAAATAAGTGTTTGTAAATTTTGGCTCCAGCTATAATCGCACTCCATTGTTCCCTTTAAGCTTATAATATCGAATGAAAAGTTATCTATAGTCGTCTAGGTCTTTGTTTTTGAAATTGTTATCGGATGTAAGTCAAGGGAACTCTAAGAGTGCGTTTATGTTTATTTCATATGCAGGTGTTTATATTGAAGCACCGTGTTGGGACGATTAGCAGTCTAGCAAAGATAAGAGCTTAGCTAGTAACGCCGCTCTTATCGTTTATCAAAGCTCAATCATAAAGGCATCCTCAGGCTTGTAAAGTTATTCAAGCTTTTAGTTTTGACACGACGGATATTTTATTTGGTCGGTATTAGCATCTCTCGCTCTTGCGATGATCCAATTTCTTAACCCATATATATTTTCGGAAATGTTGCTTTTCACAATGAAATATTAAAACTGTTCAACGGAGAAATGATGATAGTTCTTCAGTGACAGACCTATTGAGCAAAGAAAACTATCAAAGCAGTAGTGGGTATGCTAACGGAGCCTTGTAAGCTTATTAGGCACGCAAAGCTTATAGGAGTTGACAGACGAAGCCGTGTGCAGATTCTGTCTCCCAGAGGAGTAAACTGCAGAGCTGATCGTATGCAGGTGCGACTGTCTGGTGGATGAGCGGATTCTTGAACTAGGCGATGAGGAGCCACCGGTAAGAAACTACATGGGAGGTTCAGTCTTGAAAGGATCACAAAAGATCTGGAACAGTCGCAGTGGAATAGATCAATTAGTCGCATCATGTAATCTGATCTAAATATCTCAAATCGATGCTTTTTCTTAATACATTTCCAAGAAGTCGGTAAAAGCTCGCTGCAACGATCAGGTGAGATTGTTGAGCTGCCTTTCACGAATTTTTACAAACTTTTGTTTTGGTATCGGAAAGTAGGGGGATGAACTAATGGAAAGAAAGCAAAACCCAGCAAGACTCTTTTCTTCTTGAAGTTTAATTCTCTCAAATGTCGAATATAAATTCAATTTTTTTGCTACAATCTGCTCTATATTGCTATGATTCGTTATTCAAACTGCAAAGCTGTATAGTTTCGACAAACCTCATAATTATTGTTGTAATTAACGTTTTAGATATCAGATACACATGAGGGGATTGCAGGTAATGAAATGGCGGACCAGTTAGCTAAACAAGGTTCTAAAGGAGATTTCATAGGTCCGGAACCGTTTTGTGGAATCACAAAAGATTGCATAAGAGGGGAAATCGGGAACTGGCTAGATAAGGAACACCAATTCAAATGGAGGGTGACACAAGGGCACCTTCATACAAAGTGTTTACTGAACAAGGTAGACAAGGAACTCTCAACCAGGCTACTGAATACATATTTGAATCAGTTAAAAATGATATTTCCATATAAGGTTATCCGTGATCAGCTGTTTAAGACAACATGACGCGGGATGATGACGTCACTTGGAAACGCTCTATTGATATGCTACATGACAAAAACGGTCACTAACAAAAGTTGGAGAGGTAGGAATAGCCAGCATGAATTTCATGAATACGTTTTTTGCGGTCCAAACTTTGGTTGAGAACTTTGCAGTTCCAGTGAACAGCGAAAATTTTTAACTTCAAACTGGTTGTTTTCTGTACTGCTGTTCTTTCTACGAGACTGATGTTGTACACAGACATTGTCTTTTACAAGAAAACGTGACATTCCTAAATTCGCGTTATAATTAATACTTCCCTAAGTTTCTCGGATCTCTACATCATCTGCGATTTTCATATTTCTACATGAATAACATCTCCACCAATTTCAAAACTTGGTTAACGTCTTTGTTGTCTTTGATGTCTCTTTTCTGCACACACCCTCCTTTTATTGTTCCTTAATCCTTACCCCATCTTCGCGAAGTAACAAATATTCCCATGATACACTTCGAAATAATGCTCTAAAAACCCATATAAGCTTTAATAGAAAATCCGATCGCGTTACATGTCACGTGATACTCACAGTTACAGTGTTGTCAAACTATTAAATAAAACTGAATATTCAGGAAAAAATGTTTTTCAAAGCATGTCAACTGCTTTATTAATAATAGTTGTTATAGTCATTCTTCTCGTGTCCACCCACATTCTCAGATGCACCAAACCGAAACGAAACCGATATTATATCCCCTATATAATATTTCAGTGTGTATCAATAAATCGAGCGTCTTGCACACACATTTCTGTGGTGACAGTGCTATATTTTACCGCCAGATTTTCTAAGACATACCGTTTGATCTTGAAAATTACTTCAATCAGTCTTCGAACAATTTCAATCCATTTGTGGAAATGTAACAAAGGTTGTTTTCTCTTTGTGATACGTAGGCTGAAGAGCTGGACGTGGACGTCTCATATCTGTTATTTTTACTAATAGATTACTAGAAAGATTTTTTGATTAAACTCAAGTTCAAGCTCATCAGTTGAGTATTTTTCATTGTCTTAGCTTTACTAAAAATGTAATGTTTGTACTTTCATCAACAATCTAAAAATACAATCATTACAAGAAGACTCGTGGCTATGTATCCTGCAATTTGTAAATCCTCCATATGGAATATTATTCATGAAGAAGGCCTTTAACAGTTTCACTTTCAAAAAGTTCATGCGATACTAGATGGTGATTTCACTGATCGAGAAGATTACTGGACAAAAAGAACCAAGATCCAAATTTTGTCTCGAAAATTTTATTTTGCGATGAAGCTACGTTTACCTAACGGCATTTTCAATTTACATAATGCATACATTGGTGAAAGAGATGAAGCACCAGCAAATATTTAGCATAAATGTCTGGAAAGGTGTAATCGGCAATCAACTACTTGGCCAAGAAGAGTTTAACAGAATATCATTACCTCAACTATTTACCAAATGTATGGTTCATGCAAGACGGTTGATGGTATCTTGACAATACGTATCGATGGATTGGACGAGGAGGGCCAGTCAATTGGCCTGCAGGATCGCCCGATTTTAATCCATGCGATTTTTGTATTTGGAACTACTTAAAATCAATTAGTTTATGCTGTTCTAATACAAAATCGTATTCAGCTATCGAAAAGAGGGTATATGTGATGAAATTCGAAATGATCCCAGAATTTTTTCAAGAGCTAGACAATCCTTAAAGAAACAATTGGTTTTATTTCTTGCAACAAATGATCGTCATCTAGAACTTATGTTATAAAATTCAATAATATTCTTGTTGTTAATAATTTTATCAGAAAATTAAACAGCGTTGGTCAAAAAATTAAAATTATATTTCTCGAAGTCATAAAGTGCTACACTTCCCTGAACGCTTTTATCCAAGACACGACTGTCACGGCCAATTGTCAATGTCGTCCAACAACTAATTCCACATTTGTTTTTTGGAAAATACTTTAGTTTTTCAATTTAATGAAAAATTTGTCAAAAAACTGATACACAAAAATTTTAACCAAATTTACCCGTTGATCCTTCCACGTTGATCGCTTGTGATGGCAATTAAAAATACGGGTTTGTACTGAACAATTCATCACGGCAGGGTTATGAGGTATTTTTAAAAAATGAAAAAAAAACTGACTTAACAGCGTCATCAACAAAAGGGCGCTAGCTACCCTAGGAGGAACTGTTGGATAAAGGTAAATAAGGTTGGATGGACATAAATCATCTACATCTATTATCTATAGTTTGCGTTTGTAACTTTACTTTTGAGTTAAAGGTATATTTTCTTCATTTATCTACCATATTTTGGCTTGAGTAAAGACATACTAGTTAGAAATCTTCTGTGTAGGCTGGCATTCAAATATATTCTGAACGTCTACTTAAAATATATTAGCTGTTTGTCGCCTTGAGTTTTGTATGTTCAATCCGAGTGTTTGATCTTGCTTTGTTTACGTTGGCAGGGGGGTATTGTGGTACTATCTGTCGCTCAAATTTGCTAATGACTGGGTAGTCATCCTCTGCTGGGTTTTATAGGTTCTCGTTCTGGATTAGTTGTGGAATATACGGTTTAGTATTTTGGTTCTACGGGAGTTCGTATTGTTGAAGAATTCCGTCCTGTTCTGGAAGCAGTTTTCACAAACCCTTATAGGGGATATGTTGCACTGAAACGATTGAAATCGCCAACGTTGAAGTTTTGTAATTGGAGGTGTGCAACATGTCGTTGTTGGTTCGTTATTTGTTGGTAGCCGTCCAGTAAGAGGAAAGTATTGAGTATTGGACCCTTTTGTAAAAGGGTTCACCTGTGGGGCCAGGGGATACTTACCACCCTCCAGATACACACTTGACTTCGGGATATTTGGAGCCTACCTGGTAGATAGATAATGATGTATTCTGCAGGGCTCGAGCTCAATTTTTAAGGTTTGTCAGGTTTGTCAGGTGAGTTTTTTGACACTCTGTATACGTTGCTACCGTGATAGCGATCTTAAAACAACGATTTTACATGGAAACATTTGCCAAGTGCCGACGAATTTTGCGTCGGACTAGGCGACAAACACACCGTATATGAGGGTAGGCGGGACTCGAACGCGAACAGCAACGGGATTATATTTCACGACACGATTTTATCGAGTCGTTCGATGTTGAATACGATCGTATCGGATCATCCCATTCTATTTCACGATCGAATTGAAATCGGGTGTTCTCGGATTTGGACAGCAATTTTGATACGAGTCTTTCAAAGTGGAGTTAGTCGAAAATGTTTTTTGACATTGTCTACAGAAATCATTTGATATTTGGCAGATTAAGAAAATAGAATCGCTGATTGTCAATTTTGGTCGGCCGTCGTATCGTAAAACAGAATCCCGGTGCAGACTGCCACGAGAGGTCGGACGTTAACTTGTCTCTTACTTCAAAATTATAAAACAATCAATAATCACATGATAACATTGAACAAAAAAAAACAATAAAATGTGTGTAACTCTTATAACGATTTTGTTAAACGTAGTGGCTGCCCAGCTCTCACTTTTTTCCCTCACTTTCCCACCCTTTTACGGCTGATCGCGAAAATGCTGAGTGGCCCCCATGTGGATATCTAACGATTGGAAAACTAGGCACGGAAAATTCGAATTACTCGGAGGCCAGGAGAAATCACTAGTGTCTATAAAATAAAATAAAAGAATGATGCGAAGAGGAATTTTTACGATTCAACGTTGTCGGTAGTGTTCAATAATGTCGATGATGGTGCATGTAGTCTTAAAAGGGAACTTTGTTCTCCACCGAGACTAACTTAAAGTAAATTGCTGTGCTAAGTGATCAATATTTCGAATTGTTCGTGCGTCTTCAATACGGAAATATGTTTTTTTATGGTTATAATTGATTAGATACTGAGAATTGTGGTTATGAAATATGAAAAATATACAGTGAAATTCACATTGAGATGGTAGTATGCAGGTATATAAAAGAAGCAGGGCCGACTTAATATCTGGTTAGATTAAAATACGTGAAAGTAAAATGTTTTAGAACAGTGGTTGGCAGCCTTTTAACAAAGACGTGCCCATGTGCAATTTGAACAAAGCCAAAGTGTCACTATAAAAATTTTCATACGAATAAATATTGTATAAAATTGTTAAAAGTAATAAGGAAGGTGACTAATAAAATAAAAAAATTATCAACAATATTTCAAAACATTTTAATCAAAAAGGAAACATACCACAGACTTTACTGTTAAACGAAATATATGTAACATTTTGCTTAAAATTTGAAACGTTTCCAGTGCGATGCTTGTCCTTGTTTTTCTCGCGAAAGCTTTTCTATTTCTGGTTCAAGTCTAGTTACTTTTAATATTACACACGCCTTTGAATTTTCTGTTGTTAGCCGGCTTCGATATGGATTCAAAATGATTTTCATATGGGAAAAAACTTGCTCACACATATAGGACGATCCGAATGCTGAAAGCATTGCAAATGCCACTTTTTTAAGGCAAATAAATTTATTTGGCAAACCAGCCCTACAATTCAGTACATCAACAGTTTGATTTATCCAGAGGATCATCTTCTTAAACTCTTCTTCTCAAATTTTGTCTCCCATAACTCGGAGTTCCTAAATTTTATATGCTGAAGCTCAAAATCTTGAACTTCCATCCTTGCGAAAAGAGAGTCAATAAGAGGAATGCTAGTAAAATCCATTATATGACCATGTTTATTAAAATATTGTCCTCTTTCATCAAATTCTTCTGTTGCTTCCGTACATTTTCTGCAATTTCAGTAACTCGCCTCCCAATGATGGTATATCTTTAATCCAGACCAGTATTGCTTGTTTATTAGGAAAATCATCAAACAGTACATCCGCACTTCTCAGAAAAGTTTGCTTCATTAATTTCCCATCAGTGAAAGCTCTTCCCTTTTCTGCCAAAGATTGTGTAATTTTAAAACTGCATTCGGCTGTTTGATATTTCCCTTGACTAATTTTGTAAAGAATGTAGCCTGCTTTGTATACTGAGCAACTGCTCGTCGGATTGTCCCCGTTTTATCAGCATCATCCTTAAACCCCGATTCATGTCTTGTTTAAAAATGTCGTTGAACACTAGATGTCTGGAATATCATGCTTTCGCGACAAAATGCAGATATGGCTCGATTTATTTGCTGTACAAAACCATAATCACTTGTCCAAGGTCTTTGGAAGGGCCGAACATTAATCGCGCACTTGTACGTTACAGGTTGATAAATAATAACAACACCTGGTACAACTTTTACCACTAAACTTTGATTTCTGAACTTATCTTTACAATAGCTCGTACTAAACTAACTCTAACTGAATTCACGCTTATATAATGGTAAATCGGCCTCCTCGAAGTTTCCCGTATAACCGTGGCAATGCCGCTCACCGGACGTTCGAAAAACCGAGAATCACCTGCTCGCGTCTTCTCTTTCCTAGAAACGTCCCGTTACGGTCGCGTCGTTCTACCCTGGCCTGCCATCACTTAGCTCGGTCGAGCTACGTTGCCAGCTTGTGTACAGTTCCGTAGATTATTTTGAACTTACAATAAGTATCCTTAAAATTAAATATTTATTTTATTGATTTATTTTAAAATATTATACACCAAACTTCACAAAGTTATGCGTGCCATATTAACCTGCCAGGCGTTCCGTAGATTGCCCAGTATTAGAATATTCGTGGATGGAATAATGGGTCATACTTCTGGTGAACATCTACTGGAATTTATTGAAAGTGGTCTAAGGTCCAATCCTACTGTTCACAGTCGTCCGTTGAGTGACTTTGCATATCAGTGTTGTGAAACATTCGTTACTTTTAACTATTATCTTCCATTTTCTAATCTTATAGACCGGGAGCCAGCTGCATTTACGATTAGTTAACCTTGATCGGATGATTTTTACATGTGATACTTCTCACCATAATTGTTGCTTAGACGATTGAAAATAAAATCATCGTTGATCAAGTAATATCAAAGTATGTATTAGTTTATGTATTTTCAGAAAATTAAGAAGATCTGCCGGTCTGTTAATTTTTTCTATTGTTATGTCAGGAGTTGAAAGTATGTTTTTTTTTCATCAAAGTGCAATTGCAACTGCAATATACAATGTAACACTTCACTTCTTTTCAATTTGACTATACTTGCGTCCATTTTATTCTGGATTCTGGATTCTAAATTAGTTGTCAATATTTGCAACTTTAAATAAATAGCTTGGTGTCATTGAAAGGGATAATGCATATTGTTATTTCATTTCCATTAATTATGAGTAAAAATATAAAACTCCCAGAAACCAATAGAATTATAATTGTTGTGGTGAATTTATGTTTTTCAAACTAAAATTTTTTTCACATTTTACAAATATTTTCCACAATATTACTATTTCATATGAGTCAGACCATAACATACGATTAAATACTTTGGTAACATTTCTAGTTATCATCCCATGCTTCATCGCCCTTACGTTGTTTTCTGAATGTAAATTCCACTTATAGATCATAGATCTAAATTTAAAAATATGGCGACGGTGCATTCACCAAAGTCTACAAAAAGCCTGTAAAAATAATTTTCACGCCTACATAGGTATTTCAAAGTAATGTTCGGAAGCCAAATTTTTTCCATTCATTTTTTCAGTTTATCAACTTTCAGTTTATCAAATTCGAATAAAATTTAACTTAAAATCCTTGTTTTCTTTAGAAACTTTTTTTATTTTCAAATTTTTTTCCCAAAACCAATAGCTGCAGAGAAAAAAAATAGACACCATAATTTATATATTTTTTAATGAATTGAGTGGAAAACAGGAAAGATGTAAAATGTAATACGATTCATGATAAATGCTGGAAATGACAGAATTTCAAGTTTCTAGCTTTACTGAAATTTTAGAAGAAAAAAATAAAAAATCAATTTTAATCACCACCTTTTAAGGGTGATATCTCGGAAAGGGGTGAGCTGAGGAAATTTTGTTAAAGGGGAGACCCATCTTAATTTCATACGAGCAATCACCCCTGAATTTTGTCGCATGAATTTAGAAACACCCTGTATATTTTGCTTCAAGTGGTACCACAAAATGATTATAATAGAATTCCATATCTTATGGTTGACTTGTGGGTTTCAGAAAACGCAGAACTTTTTATAAAGAATACATTTTTTTTTTGATAAAACCAATAATAAGAAAATTTCTCATATGTAGCCAACTCACGTAGACACACTGTATATATATATATATATCTCTAATGAATGTATATGTAATTATGGAACCTTGATGAAAATTTGAAGTAATGGAGAACATTTCATTAAAGGTATCAACGCTGCTTGCGAGGTGATTAGTTTCAGTTCAAAATACATATAATTACCAAATCGTGTATTCAATACATAGATACCATCAGGAATTCAAGATGAAGGAGAGCAAAAAATAACCCTTTAGATATAAGATGAATATCTCCTGCTCCCCCCTTGTGATATATCCTGTTAAAATAGAATCGCCAATTATGGCAATTTTTATATAGTAGTAGACTTAAGTATGTTGTAAAATGCATTTACATATGATATACCTATCACAGCAGGAAATTAGAAGGGCTTCAAAGAAAAATAGACTGAAAATGTATCAAAATAAAACTGAAATATATCCGAGAATACGTAAGCTCCATGAACTTTACTTAAAAGCACCAAGTTGTACTAGATTAGATTTGATGATGTGGTTAATTTTCCCATTCCACTATGATCTTCACAGATTTATTGTGGTCCTCTGAATCTAGCCCGACTCTTCTTAGGTAGCTGATTAACCGAGACTGAACCTTTCTTATAGTTTTCTGTGGATGGCTTGCCTTGTATAAGAAATGATATTTTGATATGCCCCAATAGCATATCTACTACGGCTTCAGCAATCTTTGCTTTTATCGTCTGCTGTGAATTTCGGCAAACTGCATTTGATTAACTGTTTTGCTGTCTCGTTCTGTTGGGATTTCCCAACATCCTAGAGATTTTGTGGCCAAGCTTATCGTAGATTATGAAACGCAACAGAGGATATCGGTTCAATGGATGGCATTCCTAAGCTTTATTTTGCCATGTTCAAGGCACATACGCAGTCCCATACTAGTGGTCTTGACCTTTATTGGATCGGGTACCTTTAGTACAACTTGGTTGTCTGTGGAAATCGCAAATGGAGGGTAGGGGTAATTCGGGAGGATTGGGACGGCGGGTGGTCTGGGACAATCAACTTATAATTTAAATTTATCGCGACATACCCGCTTTAGAGCATGCAACAGTAACAGACCGCCCTGAACCAAAGTTAGATCAACATTTAGATGCATCCCAAGAAATACCATGTTCATCTACAGCAATCCTGCAACCAGCTTTTAATGTAACTCCATCAACACCGCATTTATCTGAAACAGAACCAGATCAACTACTTGCTCACCACAGCCCTCCTCCGGAAAATGTAATTCTGTCACCACATGATATCAGACCATTTCCGAAAGCTGTCCCTAGAAAAGTAACCAACAGAGGAAGGGAAAAAAGAAGAACAATTATATTAACACAAATTCCCCCAAAAAAATACATCGAAGAAGCAGCGAACAGCAGCTCTAAAGAAAAGTCTCGAAACAAGTTTGTAGAAAAAAGAAAGTAAAATATGAGAGTGAGAGTGAGTCTTCTTCAAGTGATAGTGTAATTTACGATGATAGTGATTTAGATATAAGTGTATCTGATTCTGATAGGGAGGAAGTTTGTCCATCATTCTTCCGTAGAAATTAACAATTTCGTGTTAGTAAAGTTTTGTACAAACAAAACATTACGTAGGAAGAGTAGAGGAGAAAATTGCGGAATCTGCATTTAGCATCACTTTTCCAAGAAAGAAACCATCCTCAGACAGTTTTCTTATCCTACTGTCCCTGACGTTAGCATTGTAAAGGGAAGCGATATTGTTTTAAAATTACCAAAACCACAAACTGTTGGTGGTACAGAACGCTGCGAATCACTATTAAAATTTAATATAGACTTTTTAGCTTATGACGTAAAGTAGTCCCACACCACCCGATAAGGTGTCCCACATCACCCGAATGATCGGGATGTATGGGACATTTGACAGTTAAGTTAATTTTTAACCGGCATGTTGTTATAATACTTTTTTTAATTTCTTTTTTTTACAGAAACGCACAGGATTTTGTTTACGCTTCAAATGAATGTAATAAAAACATTATTTTTTGTATATTTATATAATTTGAAAGTAAAAGTGTCCCACTCCTCCCACTTCTCCTGTTTTTTTTCTACCTTTTAATTTCTTCAAGACAGTGGCAGATGACCTTCACTTAGGAAGTTTGGAGGTCCTTGAATGGGCTTATTGGAATTGATCTCCTTTGTTTCAGTCTTTCAGCCTTCGTCTTGGACCGTCCGTATACATTTCTTCCAATTGTTATAAATATTCGGAACTTATTTTTGAAGCTGCATTTTGAGGCAAAGGCAATGAGTTGCCCCATCAAGTTATCAGCTCTTAGCTCCTCGATAAGCTTTCAATAGTCAGCACTGTACGTTTGGCATAAATGTGTTGTTGACTTTGAAGTAGTCTGTGCACGTCAACTCTGGTTTTGTATTGTATAAAAATGTGGTGGTAGATTCAATAGAACCTCTATTGCAAAGTGGTTTGCTTGGCTTCCTTAATACACAGGCAAGCAGTCTTACAGCTTTCACTTGCAGTAATTTGTCGACCACACTACTAATCCTTAATATATTATTGGTCCAACAGCCCTTGTGTGTATAAGAATTGTACCAAGCCAAAGTTGATATTTAGATTTTATGTTAGAATTGTCAATTATGAAATTTCAAGAAATAATTCATCACATTTGCTTATACAACCTCCATTCAACTCTGAACACTCAACTAAACGTCCAGGTACACAAAATAAAACTCAATCAGCGCCATAATGTTCGGTATGATAGTGATCTATGCCTGTGAAACTCAACGAATCGAATCTTTATTTTGTAGCGTTGCTCGCTTCATGAGTCCTTCATGGCATTGTTGTCAATTGGTGCTCCTGCATCCAATTTTGGGTATAAATAGAAATATACTGAAAACACCATTTCTCTGGATATAAAGCATGAGCCATTTCAAGAAGAAATCAATTTAGAATTTCACAGTACTTTATACTATTAACAGGTTTACTGCGGACGACGTGGATCCGCGTCCATGGTCGGTAGTTCTTAAGTGCTAACGGCGCGGATCCGCGCTCTTCCATTTATTTATATGATATTTGAAAATTATTTTAGCATAGCGGCACACCCCATTATATCATGTCCGCAGCGAACCTGTTCGGTACCATAAACTCTCCCAGCCGTTAATAACCATTGACCATTTATTTATAGATTCACACAACAAAAGCTAAATGTAAACTTTAAAATCGAATAAAGCGACAATGTGACATATGCGCAAATATCTAAAGTTACTACCAACGGTGTTACAGTTTTCAATAAATTTGAAATTTTAGTATCTCTACAGGCTATCCAGGTAGCACTACCCCCGCACGTTCAGAGTTTCCATACCTTTTCGGTATTTCGATGCTTATTTGTGAATGTTGAATATCTCCTAATTTCATTTTGTAGAGTTAAACTTCATCTATCGTTATTATTCACCTTTTAAACAAGAAATTCATCAGATCCATCTTTTAGAGAACTATCAATGTTTTCCTAGGTAGAAGTACTTGATTTTTTTACTGTAATGGGTAGTTAATTATTTAGGTTAGAATTTATGCTTATTGTTAAATTATAGGTTATTTACTTTAGTATGTATGTGTTTAGTTATAATAATTATTGTAATCATAAAATATATCGACTAAGCAGTTTGATTATAATTTATTTATCGATATAAGTAACAATTGCAAAATAAACAGACACGCGCTAGATTGAGAGAATGTGTAGGCAGGCAATTGTTGCTTTGGGTTTTTGGTCAGGGAGTTCAAATTAAACATTTGTCGAAGACTGATGTGTTTTATTTAAAAAACGTCCACCCTAATAATTAGGATTAATTAGGGTAATTAGGTTAAATTATTCGGTTTGGGTTCCTTTTAATTTAACATTATTATATCTCTCATTTCACTTGTTTAGAAATGCTACGAACTTTCCAAATTGGTAAATAATACCTAAAGTTTTCTTTTAAATAACAGGTTCAACGCAACATTGAATACGTAGACCATAATGTCTATATATTTTTATTTTCAGCCAATTTGCTGAAGTAAGCCAGTAGAATCATTTCTGATCCTGTATTCTGAATGTTTTGCCCAAAGCACCAGCTCTTGTATAATTTGATACGCCTTATAATATCTTGCCTTACTTTTATCCGGTAATAAGATTTGTTCAGCTGTTGCTGCAGTTTCTCGTAGCACGGGAGGTGTAAAAATAAATTGAAAATCACTGTATGACATTTTTATATAATACTTATCAAGTGCTGCCAAACCCGTATGTGTCGAGGTGTCGAAAAATAATTTGTTTCTGTCAGTGAGACTTCGTGTACTTGTGAACTGGATCTAAACAAATCAAAATTCAAATACATTTATGTATTTATAAAAAATGAATATAATCTAAGAAAGTCTTGAGCCAATTTAAATATGTGTGCTTAGGTTTGGATGGATGAATAAGAAATTAAACAGGGACATTTTTCAATCTCTTGTGCCTTTTATATCGACAAAATGGACAATGGAAATAAATAACATAAGGGTAGACACGGAATACAAAAGCTAAACAGATTTATGCCAAATCAGACATTCAATATTAAATTTTTCTTTTGGACTTTTTTATAATGTCGTATAGCTTAACTCAAAATTCCGTCTAGGAAGACATTCTACTCAGTAATCCACCACTATAGAGGAAAGTCTCCTATAATATCGGGTAGTTTTTTTCAAAACATGTTACGGGACAAAGAATTATTGGTGCCTCTCTTTCAAACATCCAAAAATAAACTCTGTACCAACCAAAGTTTAGTAAAAACAGATCCTGATTGTTTTAAGTAGGATTAATACAATTAATGTCTCAGGAATCCTTTCACTTTTCACAAGCGTGTCCCTGAAGGGCACCTAAAAATAATAAATAAGTATTTACCACTTATTATTTACAACAGCATGAGTATAATAGGTCAAATATTTATATTCTAAATTTACTGAATACCTCATTTACATATTAAAAATGTAAGAGGCTTAAAGGTTATTTTGTTTACATGGTGTACCAAAGTAAGTAGATGACAATCTTGTAATATCGGTCAATCTTAGAAATCAATCCTCTCAAAGAGATTCCAGATCATTAATCATAATGTCACCCTTCTATTCATAGATCAACTGATTAAAGATCATTGACCTTCTTCATCTATTAATAGTTTTCTCCTTTTAATTTCTGTCATCAGAGCTTATCTCTGGTGTTAAGTATTTTGTTAATAAAGAAGTAAATGGAAAGAACATACCTTTTTTTCTAAGACCATCAATACGTAGACAGGAGATGGGTTTCTTTTTTTCTTCCGTGTGAGGTTCTTGAAAGACCACATGTTTTAGCAATTTTGCTGATTTTTTTGAATATATTTAAGTGAGCTTAAATTTTATTAGAGTGATCCTGTTGGAGCTCTAACATTTTGTATAAGTGGATATTTATTTTGCTCAGCTTAAGTTCCTGTCTCCACATCCGTAGGAGCAACCACTTTGAGGCCACACAACTTCTACGGTCTCTTTCTCTCTTTCCTTCTTTCTCTCTTTATTTCGTTCTTTCCTTGGTTCTTTCTTCATTCTCTTTTTATTTTATTCATCGTTATCTCCATTTTATTCCTGCATCGGCATCATCTATATTGTACATTATCTGCATCCCGTCATCATATCGGATACACTTGAACACACCTCTACCTCTAGGATATACTAAGCCACCACCAGTTCTGTTGGAGGGACACACCACACTACCCGATCGTTAACAGGTAACCTTCATACCTTACATATATCCAGGAATCCAGTGTTTTCAGTAGAAGCCAATATTTGTCCAGAATAACAAATATATTTATAAAGTATTATAATTAGAATATTTTGTCATACATACTGAGGAATCTTAGTTTTCCTGGTCTCATTACCCTCTGTTGAGGACAAATTATAGATTTAATTAATCACAAATAGCACAATCACTGAAGTTTGTAAACCAGCGTATGCATACAAAGGGTATTTCTTTAATAATATTCTAATTCTAATTTAAGGTTAGATTCGATACTTTAAAACTTTTATTTTCATCTATAAATTTGGCCATGCTCTTTAGTAACCTAAAATAATCATAGAAAGCTAACTTCATATAAATAGTGTGGGACAGCGGACATACTTCAGGGAGTATCATATAACAACCAATTATCTTTTATATATTAAACCAACAATACAACTGCATCAGTTTTTTATTTCGACTACCACCTTGACATGAACAGGACCTTTTAATCGGAGGCAACAAACACCATATTAAAAAAACGGAGGTAGTTTTAAGCATTATTTCCATATTTAATGATTCGTTGGATATTCTATCAAGCATTCAATAAGAAGAAACATGTTTAAAAAAAAGCAGATGAAAATATGCAGAATTAAAAAAAGTGCACAACCCCAAATTAGGGGCATATGATACCCTAATATGGGGTATATTATGTCTTACGTCTTTTCGAGTATATCCAAAAAAATTCTTTCCATTTCTAAGCAGTTATTTGCGAGCATTGACTCCATTTCCTGTGGAAAAACTGTCTTTCGTCCTAACGAAGAATTCACAATGTCTTCAGGCGCTCCCTCCATCTTTACGTAACTTTCTAAGGTCGTTTGAGATACACCGTGGGTCTGCTACCCCTTATTAGGCGACTTTCCTCTGCTTTAATGGATCTTTACGGTATTTGTTGAATAATAACATGGCTGATTTCTAATAATAGAAAGATTGTACTATTTACTTAAGAAATTGCCTTCTCTCTTAATAAATTAAGTGTTTATAGCCACAAATAATGTTCACCGATATTGCAAAGAGTTTATGAGAAAATAAAATAAAAACTATTTTTATCTCTCCGAGGGGATTGTCGAAATAACCTAAATTTTACTTATTTTCTTTAGTTGAGGACTACTTTTATTATCGTAACGCTTTTACTGCGTGTCGAATAAAACAGGTTCATAATAAATTTAAGTAAACGCATTCAGGAAAATTGTTTTGTTCGTTTTATGGTCCTCCGCTTTCTAACAAAGCCTATAATACGTCCTGATGTAACAAAAAAAAATAGAATTTGTCGTGATAAATTGGAATTTATTTTCTTCATTATTTGACAATTTATAAAACTTCATATGCTTTCCAAAACAGAAAGCTGTAAGAGCAAATTTCTCCAGGTGACAAGGAGTTCACTATCTTCTCTACATTCCAAGTTTCCATGGAGGTACGTAGTTCGTTTGCAGCTCTTTTCGGGTTAGTTTCAATTTAACAATATATCACTTTGGGCATTCTTCTTCATACAAACATCCTCAAAATTGTTTACCATCATTACACAATTTCTTAAACCCCCCAAAAAATAATAATTTTACAATTAAATGTTTGACATTGAATTCTATTTAAAGAAAGAATAAAGGTTTTTACAATTAAATGTTTTACATTTTTAACTTAAGAAAAATGTGAACAGATATACCCCTGAAAGTTTTTTTGTTTTATAAATTTGAATTCTTTATAAATATAGTAGGTAAAAAAAGATGAGATTTAGTAATCAAACAGCATGTAGGTAATTGAATAGTAGTAACGTTTACAAAATTCAATAGGAAGAACAGATATTCATTTTTTATGGCTTCCGCCATGTTAAAATATGAATTCCTATGTCGTTCCATTTAAATCCAAACACATCGACAGTTTAGTTGATCTCTATGTCTTGAAATCATGTAACAAAACTTACCAGAGATAAGAATTATCGTTCAAACCATTTATTTAACCCCATTTATTGTTTTCAAATTATAATTCTTCAATATCTCTGCGGCTTCAAAGGAATTTTAGTTTGCCTTTTTCTTAGCGATAGATTCAGAGAGACCAGACAGCAGACCGCGTTTACACTTTCCTCTCTCAGGCTTAGCGCAGAAGCGCTTGTAAAAATCAATACTTCCCTGGAAATGTCTACTATACCACTCTCCCGTGAATGTAAGAAACAATAATTACTGTTTCAATGACTGTTGAGTTGCTGGAACATTTATGAATTATTTGAAAATGTAAACGCTGATTTGACGTCTGGTTTTACCCTTTCAATCCCAACATGTTTATATTTCCGGTGGTAATGTTCGATTGAAAGTTTTGAATCTATGTTGAGGATGAAATTGATTTGCTTCGATTCTTTGCCAAGATAACAATAATAGCATTTCTCCTGGAACAATTTCAATATTTTTTTCCTCAGATAGTAGTAGATAAGCGTCATACAATGCATAAGTATATCGGTCGTCATAATTTACATTTGTTGATTAGTGCATATATGTATCAGACACAATTCATATCACTCTAACTATATTATGACAACTTGTCGATACTAGACAAACTACATATGACTCTGAGCTAACATTATAATGACTGATAGGAATTTACCCGTGGCCTCAATATCCCATATTTGTATTCAAAGTCATCACGTCTGTTTACCTTTCAATTTAGGTTCAAATAATTTGTTTGTATGTTTAGTTATTGACCCACTCATTGATTAGGGCAAATATGAGTGGGGAATTTATATGGGGTGTTACATGTATTTGAATAAATACATTACAGTATGAAATCGTCTTTCATCTGATGAAAAACACTTTTTTATATATTATACTTAAACATTAAAGTAAGGAAAGCCCCAGGGATAGATGGCCTGAGGGGTGATATGATGAAGAGCTGTTGGATGACAATAGTGAGTACTTCTGGGAGCTATTCAACAGGGTGATAAGGGAGGAAGAGTTTCCGGAAGATGGAAGGTGGCCAGGGTGATACTGCTGAAGGAGGCGGGTAGAAATCGGAAGCGGGCGGGGGACTACAGGCCCATCAGCCTTCTGTGTGGTATGGGTAGATTGATGGAGGGGATAATAAAGGATAGGATTGAGGAGGAAGTTGGTAGGAATGGAAGTTTTAGGATTTGCGAAGGGAAAATCATGTATCTCGGCGCTGGGCAGGGTAATGGTCTTGGTGGAACGCGTTCAACAGTGTCAGCAAACGGGCAGTGTTCAGCGCGTTGCTGAGGCTTTGGGGGGAGGGTTTGGTTAACCTGGTGGAGGACTAACTGACGGGACGTGTGAGGGAGGAGGTGTGAGACGGAGGCTGGAGTGCCCCAGGGCTCGGTTCTTGGACCGACGATAATATGGAAGTGTGTGTTTGATGATGTTTGTGGGATAGTATGTGAAGAGGGATGTGTGAGATTACGGTGTATGCGGACGATGTGTGTCTGGTATGTATGGCAAAGGGAGAGGCGGAGAGAATGTGTAGGAAGATTGTGGAGAAGATAGAGCGGTGCGGACTAGAAGTGGCCGAAGATAAGACGGTGGGGTTGCTAGTGAAGGGGCGGAGAAAGACAAGGGAAGTAGTGGTGATGGTGAAGGGAAGGATAATTCGGATGGAGGAGTCTGTGAAATACCTAGGAGTGTGGTTGGTTAGTCAATTATCCTTCAGAACACACATGTTAAAGGCGGCAGAGAAGGGGAAAGTGAGGGCAGCTTGGCTGGGGAGATTGATGTGTAATGTGAAAGGGCCGGGAGAGTGGAAAAGGAGGGTAATTGGTAGGACGGTAGAGCAGAGTATGCTGTACGGTGCGGAGGTGTGGGGTGAAAGAGCGTTAGTGAATGCGAGGGCTAGGACACTCCTGCGGGTGCAGAGAGGGATACTGCTGAGGGTGGTGCATGAGGGGCATGTATTTAGATGCTGGAGGAACGAGGAAGTGCTGAAGAAGTTGTAGAGGAAACTAGGGAAGGCGGTGTCTTGGGAGACCATGGTGGAGATAATGTTGAGGGTGAGGAGGAATGGATGGAGGTGAGTGGCGTAGTAGAGAGCATAGTTAGGGAGAAGACGACGGTGTGAGCGGAGAGTATGCGAGGGACCGCCGCCCGTCTCGAAGTATGCTAGGGTAGTGATTCCGAGGCGGGGGTAACGACGGTTTTGAGGTGGGTTTGGTTGGTAGGCATCCCCTTGGGGATGAGTCCAGCACTGTTTTGGTCTTGGACCCATTCGAACATGAGTTTCCCATCTCGACCCGAAAAAAAAAAAATATTATACTTTGTTGAGCAGCGCATTCTTATTTTCTTAGACTTTCGCATTCCTTAATAAAATTCTCACTTTGGAATGTTTAATCCATAAATCCTCCGCTTCCTTTAGTTCTTCTACATTAAATTATTTAATTTCGTTATGTCTTTTTCTTGAAATTTTAATAAGTTTTGAACACGATCCTGTAGTCTCTACGAGCTTCAACCATTTCGAATATTTATTTATATACCTAAGGATACTTTCAATGGTTGTTATGACAATCCAAATACCCAGTTTTTTGTTTCGAATTTTCAACTCCTTTTTCGACTGTTTCGTTATGCTTCATGGTTCTTTCCAATACCCATTATATAAAATTATAGGTTCTTTGCAGCATTCCATTTTTATTTCTAGTAGTTTCATATTAAATATTTTGTTCACTGGGTATCCATCTCCAATCTAGAGTACTAGTCGTTACTTGTATTTCAGTTAGTTAATTCGTTACGAACTAAGTAAATTCTGCTCCATCTGCACGTTTCCAACTCAATACATATTTAAATTAATTTTAATCTCCAATTCTGTTTTTATTATATCGGCTAGTCTACTTGCATTGATTGATTGATTGATTAATTCGGCACCACCAGTCACAGGCTTCGAGTTCCCGGCAACTCAGCCTTCAGGATTTTTGTGCTCTACCGTTTATGTGAAGAAAGTAGTCCTCATCAGTCTCAACAGTCTTTTCACTACGTCCTTCGTGAGAAAATTATCCCTTGGGAGCTGTAGTCATAGGAATCTATATCTCCAATGAAACAGTGAGAGGCTGTTTTCTCCTTTTCTATGCACAACCGACTGATAGGTTCATTTGTATATATGCCAATTTTATGCATGTGTTTCCTTAGGGTTCAGTGACTGGTGAGTTATACTGTCACTTCCTTATCTGGCCCCTGCTGGGGTTTAATATTTCGTTAGTCAGCAGCGACTCCGAGGGTTTTTTGACCAGGAGTGTGCTGTGATTTGGCACGGGGCTCCAGTACGTCTGAATCTACCGAGATGTACAACCACGTGCTGCAGTTTTTGATATTCCAAATGCTGCTTCAGGACCAGTGAAGGCAGTTTCAGACTCGCTTTTCCTAGGTGTTTGCCGTTTCATTGTCTACCTGCTTGCATCACAGCAGCTTGTAGCTTAATTCTGGGAATTGTTGTTGGTCTTAAGAGTGCTTTTTTGGCGGTGCAGTTCAAAATATTGATTAAAACTCTTTCGATAACTCGAAGATATAACACCTTCGTAAGCGTTTTTACTACTGTAACATCTCACAGTTTCAAAATGTGTACAAAAATTCGGTAGAAATGTAAGTATCGTCTATTTACCAAAATTGAACACTTACTCAGTAGATCGAAAATTGCTATTCGACAGAAATATTTAATTGCGAGACTCCACACAAGACGTAAGTTGTTTCAAATGACAAAGAGACCGGTGAAAAACTTGTCTCGCTTTGTTGAAGTAAAAACTCAAGTCTTGTCTCGATCATGCATCACTATCATAGTTTTCTATATGCCACTCCAGTTTTGTAGAAAATCGTCCTACAACTTCATTTGTCTATTTTTCTAAGTATGTCTGAGATCCAAAGTTATATAATACAACCTTTTGTAGCTATAAGATTAGCTCTTAGAGCGTTTATAACTCTGTATTAGTTGTTTTTTCCTATTTTTTGCCGCTCCATTCACCCCTATATTCCACCAAGTTCCATTTCCTTAACTTGACTGTTTTATTTCTGCTCTTACTATTGTTACAAAAATAATATAATTTCTCTGTTATTAGTAAATTGATTTATTTCATTTTATTAAAACTAGGTTCGTATGTTTTTCGATCGATCTTTCACGAACAATGTTTTCTTAGGACTGGCCTGCAGTTTGTTCTGGATTTTACTCCGAAATCGACCTGTAAAATATTATTTTCCGATCTTGTAACGTATATTGCTGTTAAACTTGATTTACATCTTTAAGAACCTAATTAAATTAGAATTTATTGTGCAGGAGTGCAGAAACTGCAAAATTATCAATTACTCCAGAATTTTACGAGTTGAGTTATTTGTGTGTGTGTATTTTAAGCCTTTCCGTACATAAATAATGCTTTTGCATTTGAACTGAATTTAATGGAAAAGCTTTGTAACAATTCTACTCAATACGATATCGTCTCAAGGCAAAGCAATTTATAACAATTGCACCAAACGCACCTAATTAAAACTTTCCTGAAAATATATCTGCTGTACGTTAATTGTTTCAACCCTTTCTACCTGGAATCTTTGCATCGTCAGGAGTAAATGTTATTTGTGAAACCGATCGTGTACCAATCTTAAGACAAATTTCGGTATATGGGTTATTTTAGAAGATCAAAAAATGTTATCAAAAAAATGATGATGATTTTTGAATTCATTCAGAAATTGTAAAGGTCTCTTTGGGCCTAATTTATTATAAATGGCGGATGAGTCGATGTATCGGCGTGCATTGCCAACTCCAAGATCCATCCAGACTTCTAATGTTGCTTGTAGGTGTTCCATATTCGCCTACATGATGACCACTATGTCAGTATCAGAAGTTCTGATAGTAATCAATAGTAGAATCTTCTTTTTGTTGACCAACCATAATGGGGTCGGAGTGAGAGAGTAATAGATAGAAAAAGAGTGATAGAGGAATAGAAACGCTGAGTGGGGAATATCGGCATCACGCAGCTGCACGCATTAAACTTTATCGACGAATTTTTGTTACTGCGGCTTGTGGAAATCGTCAGATTATATATTATTGTTTATCCTTGAATTTTTTCCTTCAAAATAAAAAAAACAGGCACGCTCGAGAATGTCGAGCTGACGTATTTTTTCACAAGTTTGTCTTTACGTCACTCGAAAATTGTCAGATTAGTGGAATGTACACTTTTTAGTATGTAATTAATTCACCCTATCTTAATCTGACGTGCTCGAGAATTTCTGATGATCGATTTTTTTACTAATCTGATCCTTTATTCTTGATGGGCGGCCATAAATATGGGGCTCATATTTGGTGAAGGTACTTAACCAGGTACAAGGTATTCCCCTGTATGTTAATCTGCCGCGCTTTAGTAAATCTTGAAATCCCCGCTTGGGCTCCCCTACTATTATTTGAGGAAACTATAAAATGCAGGCGACAATTATTTCTGCTATTTTCAAGAAATAAAATATACAAATGGTAAACGACTTACGACCATTTTTCCAAATTTTAACAATTATTGACCATTTTTGACAATGTTTTCAAAATTTTGACCATTTTTCAGAAATTTTGACAATTTTTAACAATTATTGACCATTTTTGAAAGTTTTTTATAATTATTGACCATTTTTTCAAAGTTTAGACAATTTTTGACAATTTTTCGAAAATTTTGACCATTTTTCAAAAATTTTGACAATTTTTCGCAATTTTTGACAATTATTATTGACCAATTTTGACAGTTCTGACAATTATTGACCATTTTTGACAATATTTCAAAACTTTGACCATTTTTCAAAATTTTTGACAATTTTTAACAATTATTGACCACTTTTGACAGTTTTTTATAATTATTGACCCTTTTTTCAAAATTTTGACAATTTTTGACCATTTTTGACAGTTTCTGACAATTATTGACCATTTTGGACAATTCTTCCAAATCTTTGACCATTTTTCCTAAACTTTGACAATTTTCAACAATTATTGACCATTTTTGACATTTTTCTATAATTATTGACAATGTTTTCAAAATTTTAACAATTTTTGATCATTTTTCAAAATTTTAACAATAATTGACTATTTTTCACCATTTTTTAAAATATTTAACAATTTTTGAAAATTTTTGACAGATTCTGATAATTATTGACTATTTTTGACAATTTTTCAAAAATTTTGACCATTTTTCAAAAACTTTGACAATTTTCAACCATTTTATTATTGATCATTTTTGACATTTTTTCATAATTATTGACAATTTTTTCAAAATTTTAATAATTTTTAATCATTCTTCAGAATTTTAACAATTATTGACTATTTTTCACCATTTTTTTAAATATTTAACAATTTTTGAAAAAATTTTGACAGATTCTGACAATTATTGACCATTTTTGACAATTTTACAAAAATTTTGATCATTTTTCAAAAACTTTGACATTTATTGACCATTTTTGACATTTTTTTATAATTATTGACAATTTTTTCAAAATTTTAACAATTTTTGATCATTTGACAAAATTTTAACAATTACTGACTATTTTTGACCATTTTTCAAAATATTTAACAATTTTTGACAGATACTGACAGTTATTGACCATTTTTGACAATTTTTGACAATTATTGACCATTTTGACAGTCTCTTATAATTGTTGACCATTTTTTTAAAATTTTGACAGTTTTTGATAATTTTTGACAATTGCTGACCTCTTTTGACCCTTTTTTTCGAAATTTTGACAATTTTTGACCATTTTTCAAAATTTTAACAACTATTGGCCATTTTTGACAATTATTATTGACCAATTTTGACAGTTCTGACAATTATTGACCATTTTTGACAATATTTCAAAACTTTTGACCATTTTTCAAAATTTTTGACAATTTTTAACAATTATTGACCACTTTTGGCAGTTTTTTATAAGTATTGACCCTTTTTTTTAAATTTTGACAATTTTTGACCATTTTTGACAGTTTCTGACAATTATTGACCATTTTGGACAATTCTTCCAAATCTTTGACCATTTTTCCAAAACTTTGACTATTTTCAACAATTATTGACCATTTTTGACATTTTTCTATAATTATTGACAATTTTTTCAAAATTTTAACAATTTTTGATCATTTTTCAAAATTTTAACAATTATTGACTATTTTTCACCATTTTTTGAAATATTTAATAATTTTTGAAAATTTTTGAAAGATCATGACAATTATTGACTATTTTTGACAATTTTTCAAAAATTTTGACCATTTTTCAAGAACTTTGACAATTATTGACCATTTTTGACATTTTTTTATAATTATTGACAATTTTTTCAAAATTTCAACTATTTTTGATCATTCTTCAGAATTTTAACCATTATTGACTATTTTTGACGATTTTTCAAAATATTTAACAATTTTTGACAATTTTTGACAGATTCTGACAATTATTGACCATTTTTGACAATTTTTAACAATTATTGACCATTTTGACAGTCTCTTATAATTGCTGACCATTTTTTTTAAATTTTGACAGTTTTTGACAATTTTTGACAATTATTGACCATTTTTCCAAATTTTTGACAATTTTTCACCATATTTCAAAATTTTTGACAATTTCTCAAAAATTTTAACATATTTGGCAATTAGAGAGAGGGACGCGCGATACTCTCTCTCTCTCTCTGTCTCTCTTCCGACCGTTTGGGAATCCCTCGTGCGCTTTTTCGTAACATTACACGTTTCACGAGTTCACTAGCATTTCCAAAAGTCCTATTTCGTGCAATAAGAAGCAAGCTTCAAAAAACAAAAGGGCCTATAATTTCACCATCTAAAATCCCACACCATACGTTAACTGACCAGCTACCCTGGTTAAAATCTTGTTGCGTGACGAACGCTTTTTCGTAACATTACACGTTTCACGAGTTCACTAGCCTTCCCAAAATTTAAATTTTGTCGCTGTAAAAATCACATGTGAATTTTGTCAAGGTAATTGTAGTTAATTTTTTTTCCAGTGAAAAAGACGCTAGTTAAATAGTCATTGAATATCTAAATGTCGAATTTTTTATAAGTGTCAGATAGGAACAAATTGAAAACAAAAAATTCTTGATAATGGTAGATGAGACGCTACCGAAACGTTGAAATGAGAATATAAAAAAGTTTTTAGATTAATTTCCAAAAGTTCCTGTAAATAAACTCAAGACAATTGTTTGATAATTTTAAGCACTTTGGGCAATAAACAGGAAAAAATTGTGATATATATTCTAAATATATGGTAATTATTGTTTATTAGGCCAAACTATTTATTATTCGTTATAATAAATGTAGTATATTTTCATAATTCAAATATACAAGTCACTGGAATACACTTTTCAAGTGAAATAAGAAAAATTTATTCAGCACGCCTCTGAACTTAACAAGTCTCAACTCATAAGTTACTCATACACTTAATTGATAAGATAGTCAAAATAAACAACCGGCATGCGTAAATGTGCATCGAAAAATAGATCCACATAAAATATTTAATAAAACTGTAAATAAAACTCATTTTACTCTGAAAATAAAATTATTATCTATATTTTGGCATTATATATACACATCAATACTCATTTTCGCATGTAACTTAATATTCAAATTAATAGCTTTAATTAATATCAATCAGGTATGGCCAAGTAATTGAATTAATACACCGTGCAGATACACCTACCTGCAACCGCTGTAGGAAAAAGCTGATCAGCCAGAGACATATTTTCGCTATTTCGGTATATTAAGTTCATTTTATAAAAAAAGAATTAATATTCGTTATTGTAAATACGTGTTGTGTAATTTAAAATATCGGTCTAGTGTGAAACACCGGGTTTTCTTTTTGTTATTAGTGACTTCCATTTAGAGAAAGTGACGCTGGAGGCTGCTTCACGACAAAGATCAGAGGTACATTATTCTAGTATCACCTAGGTATAAACATTAGCTTGATACGTTTGAGTATCTATATTTTGTTGATTTGAATAACAGTAAAAATTTTTTTTTTGGCTTTGATCTATTTTACAAGAATTTTGATTTCTATAGCAGGCGATTGCTCTTTGAATCAGGGCCTATTTTCAGCTGAGTAGACACTAGAGATGCGCGATACTATCCGATATTCCAGTGTATCGATACTTTTACTTCCGATACTCGATATTTTGTATCGATACTATGCTTTTCGATACATTCCAAGCATCGATAAATTTGTAGTGTATCGATACCTTGCGATAAGGGATTTTTAGTGGTAGCGGCAAGTGGCGTTATCTATAGTGATGAGCGATATCGTGATTTTTTAATCACGTTGTGAAATGATATCGTGCTTTTTTTAACGAAACTAAAAATAAAAAACAAAAAATGCAGTTTTTTGCGTTTTTCGGGCTAATTTTGGGGCTATGTGGAAAAGTCACAGATGTAAAAGTTGTAGATTTTCCCAAGATATACAACTTTTATAATCAACTTTTTATTCTAGGAACTCAACTTTGGACGGAAATCGCAATAATGTCTTTTTCCACCCCCCCAAAAAGGTGATTTTTACCGAAAAAACTTCATAACTCGAAAAATTTTCAAAATTTTAATTTGAATTTTTTTTTCATGGTTTGCGATTATCAAAGCTACCTGCTACTAAATTTTCATCAAAATCGAACATTTTTTAACGACGATTTTTTAATCACGTTGTGAAATGATATCGTGCTTTTTTTAACGAAACTAAAAATAAAAAACAAAAAATGCAGTTTTTTGCGTTTTTCGGGCTAATTTTGGGGCTATGTGGAAAAGTCACTGATGTAAAAGTTGTAGATTTTCCCAAGATATACAACTTTTATGATAACTTTTTTTTCCAGAACCTCAACTTTGGCCGGAAATCGCAATAATGTCTTTTTCCACCCCCCAAAAAGATGTTTTTTACCGAAAAAACGTCAAAATCTCGTATCGTTAACGTATCGATACTTCGAGTATCGATAAATTAATATTCGATATTCTACTGTATCGATACTTTACGTTCCGATCCGTATCGATACCTAATATCGATAATTTCTAGTGTATCGCGCAACCCTAGTAGACACAATCAAATTTTCGGGCCATGTCTTGCTCCGTATATTGGAATGTAACCAATAGGCAATAGATTCTGTTCTAATTTTTGTTATAAGGACGAATTTTTTTGCTAAGCTTTTTGGATAAAAAGGCGACCGCCGATGCGGCGAACTTTGAATTCAATTGGGGGTCAGGGTGTCGGGCCTATTTGAAATGTTTTCATAGTTTCTTGTATTCCTCGTACCGCTACGCTTTGCAAATTGGGATTATGGAATAAAAAAAAGCTCTTATTGCATATTATGAAATCGCATTTCTTCTAGTAGTATTATTGTTTTTGCATTTTTTTATGATTTTATGCTCGCTGTTAGTAGGCCTAGTGGTATAGATTATTTTGGGTCAGGTCAATTGGCTGGAACCATGAGTGGGTCCGGTCACAAGTTTTTGACTGATTTTGCAAAAAATCGATAGTACTCAGCTATTTTGAAGATTATCCGTCGAAAAAATTTTGCGGGTTATTCAGAATTTCCAAAGAAAAATCCAAAAAAAGATTTTTTTTCAACATTTCGTTTGGCAACAAAATCATATTTTCTTTTTTCTCCAAGAAAAAATTCCCTCATTTTCTCTCTAATATTGATCTGAATGTAATATTTCATAAGGTATATATATTTTATTAATAAGTGACATGAAATGATGTCAAATGTCAAATAGTTGTAAAACTATAAGTAGAGATGGGATTATTCAAGTTCCTAAAGTATCAAGAGCTGAACTGTTCCACAGTTGATATTATGAAAACCTATTTACAGTTTGACTCCTTTTATTCTATACTGACTAAAAAAGAAACAAATCAATCAAGGTATAAATTCATCAGCCTGTATAAGTATACTGTTGTTCAACCCACAAAAGGAGTAGTCAGTATGTTTCTCTGTTGTGCTGCTGCCAAATTTTCAATACTAATGCTTTTCAAGAAGGGGAAGGAAAAATATCATTCCATTCACCCTTCTCCTTCTTGAAAGGGAAGGGTGGATGGAATGGTTATTTTTCCTTCCCTTTATTGAAAAAATTAATGTTATGCACATAATGTGGGTTATCTGAAACATACTATTAGGAATGGAAAGGGAAAATAATAATTCCATTCACCCTTCCCCTTCATGAAAAACTTAGTGTATAGATAGTTCTTAAGAATGGAGAAGGTCAATGAAAAAATTATTTTCCCTTCCCCATTGTGAAAATTATCTAATAATTTATAACACACAATACGTTTTTTTTCGTGATAAAATACGAAATTTGAGATCGTATTCACGTTAGTCTTCCAGAATTACATGAATCTATAAATTAAAATATTTAAAATGACGAAACTAAAAATGTGCCCACCTCTAGCTTATTATTTTCCTGTTATTTAAATACACAATAGTATAATGTGTAACAAGTGCGCAAAAGTGTGCAATTCACACGAGAGAGAAATCAGCATTTGCTCACGTGTCGCACACTGTATTTTTCCTACGACCACCATCCAGAAATCAAACAAACGACTGTGTTGCACTCGGTACTTTTTTATGAGCAGTTTTTCTAACATGACATAGCTTACGGCGGTGAAAATTAGTACAATTTCTTCATTTCATTTAAATAAATTACTGAAGATCATATTTAAAGATTTATTAAAAATTACAGTAGGCAACAAAGTTACGTTTTAAGAAATGTATTTTAGTTTTAACTTTCCTTGCATGGGATTTTTCTACAGATAAGCAGAATGACAATTTGATGTAGGTTTTTTTTTGGATATGCCTAATGTCACTTTGGCTATGGTTTAAGTTTCTTTTCTCACAACTTTTGTTGCTATGAGAAATTGTTAATTTTGCGTATTATAACCAATGTGGAAAAAAAATGTTACATTTCGGATATAATCAAATATGAACGATTTACAATGAATGTGACATTTGCAGTATGCCTCTATCATTATCTCATGAAAGTCCTTCAAATCAATTGCAACATTCACACTCACAATACTTAAAAAAAGAAAATAATAAATGAAATTAAAAAAAAATTTAATATACCACGTTTCTAAAATGAACTAAAAAGTAAAAAAATCATAATTGTGGGGCGCATGCAACACAGTTACTTTCTTCATTTTTATAGAACTGTCTTATGCGCCCCACGTTTATTATTATTATTATTATTTTTTACTTTTTGGTTCGTTTTAAAGAAGACGTATATTAATTTTTTTTGTTAAGATTATTTATTATTTTGTATAAAATATCCGGCCAAAAAGTGATGGTTGAAACGTTGAGAAATAATCTTTTTTTTTGGGTTTTCTCTGGAAATTATGAATTCACCGAAAATTTTTCGGCGAATAATTTTTAAAAGGTGAGTACTATCGATTTTTTGCAAAATCAGTCGATAACTCGCGATTCCGTATAGTTCACCGGACCAAAACCGGTTTTTTCTGGCTTCGATGTATTTCACAAGATCTTTCAATTTTGATGGTTTTCTATATCAGACTATTGGACTTCGAGTCAGTACTATTCGATGACTTTCCATTATCGATTAGTTTGGGTCAGGTCAATTAAATTAAAAAACTTTCATTTACACTGACGTTTGATAAAAATGTACATAAAATGTCAAAGTACTCGATTGACAGATGACGAAAAACTACAAAATCGAGGCGTTAAGAATTTTCCGCCCTTGGGCTGCTAAACAATACTTTCCGCCCTATTTATGGTGTTCATATGGTTTTCCGGTAAGGGAGGCGAAAAATATCATTTTGAAATGTTTTCTCTACGGTGTGACACATTTTTTTTAAATCAAAATATCGGCTATTGGAATGGTGAAAACAAAACCTTCTCTTAAATGTCTGAATTGACCGCCAATTTTTTGACGGATAATCTTCAAAATAGGTGAGGTTAAAAACTCGACATAGGTTAGAGGCTAGTCAGAAAAAAACCTGAAAAAATTTATCAAAAAAGTCTCTTTGACCAGCAAAAATAATTCTCCCAAAATTTCAGCTCGATATCTCAACAATTGAGCGGGTCCCGATTTAAAATATATTGATTTTATTTTTTGTATTATAAATATTAGTAAACATTTTTTTTCTGAATTTTCGTTTAAATGTTTTTACACGAAATTAAATTCTCAACAAAAATCCGCTCTTTAAGTTTTTTTCCTAAACTTGATGGGAAAAAAGTTACAGTGTGTGAAAAAAAGAGGAAAAAAATGAAAATGCAAAATATATTTTTTTTACTGATTTATAGGTAGATCTAAAACTATTTTATCGACTGTGATATTCAAATATTGATATTTGCCTATAAATCGAATGTTAGTAAATGATTATTAAAATAAATGTAGACATAAGAAATTAATGATTTTTACAAAATAAAATACTTCGCCAACATAAAATCGTGTTTAGAAATCTTTTTCTACGCACCCCATCTAAAAACTTCAGGAGCATTTTTTGTAGAGTTTGATTTCCTACAAGAACATTCAAAAAAAATTTGTTCTTATATTTATAATGAATTAAAAATATTTCCTATGTATTTTAAATGGGATAGGGGACCCCCCATGCGCCAGCTCAATTTTTGGGATATTGAGCTAAAATTTTGGGAGAATATTTTTTGTGGGTCAAAGAAACTTTTTGAATACATTTATTCAAAAAATCTTTTGACACAGTCTGTAGAGGTAGAATATCCTAGCATTACTATTCTTATAAATATTAGCCTCATACATTCGAGTATATTTTGTTTATTTGAATGAAAGCCCACTTCGTTTCTTTGCTGTTATTGCCTTCGGTCGTATTCACTAGAATCATTAATAGCATTCTATTCAGACGATCGCACCTGTTGGGCTTTAAAGTTAATGCTAAATCCTTTTCATAGACTTTGCGAAACGTTATTTCCGATATGGACTGGCTTTTTTTCTATTTTGGAACATTCTTGCGTTATGAGATTTTTCAGGCGTCATTTACCTAAAGCTTTGGTAACGAGATCTGAGAAGGCGTTTTGATTTAGCGGGGCATGTGGAGCTTTAAGGGTTTGGTACAGGGACCAATCGGCCCAATATGATACAAAAAATTTAATAACTCTTAAAGCACATAATAATCATAACAGTTAATAATAATACAACTCCCAACTTTTTTATACATTTCTTTATTCATCATGTTAATTCAAATTTTTGTTACAGGTAAGTGGAAACAGAAGAGTTTTATCATCATCATTTTTTGGTAAGTTTTGATAATATGGATCCTCAATGATTTAAAAAGAATTTGACAACTCCAATTTCCTTTTTAATATAGTAATTATTTATAATTTGTATGAGTTGCGTTAGACCAGCAATTGGTTACGGTAAACTTCGCAACATTCGGAATTTTAGATTAATTTGATAGCTTACATTAAATAAAAGAGATTCAAACAAAAATTTCGCCGGAGCACACAATTTTTTTTTCTAAAAATTCACTGGAAGTAAATGAGTCATGGACCACCCTGTAATTTCTCGAATAGGTGGACAGACTTTCTAATTTTGGGGCGCTATATTGTGGTGGCATCATCTAAAATTCAGATAATAGTCCTGTAATAAAATTATTTTTTATTTCCTCAAAATTCTTTAAAAATTTAATTTTTAAAACAAAGTCTTTTAAGTGGAACTCACTTTTTTCAATAGGGACTTCCATGGTATTTTAAATAGCTCTTTCAAGTACCAATGAAATGATGTGCATGGTTTTTTCCTTAGTTCCTAATTGAAACAAAAAAATAAGACTCCAATTTCGAACTCAACTTGCTCCTGTTAAGCAAGGAATCAAAAATTCCTTTTTTAATTTGCTTAATTGAAAAATATCGAGACATTATAAATACCTACAAACACTAATTATTATTTCACAGCTTTAATAGACACATTTCTGACATTACTGTGATCTGTAATGAATTAAATGTTAAATGTTCAAAATTAACACCATCTTATTAACTTGAAAAATAAGAATGGCATCTTTTTTGATATTTGTTGGGTGAATTATATGAAGTTGACGCCGGAGGATCCAAATATATATGAAAATATACAAAGTGTTACATTAAAATTTTCAACATTTATGCCATTCCCGGATAAACCAGAAGTCTACCAAATTGATTTTAAATGTGAGAAAATTATAAAATAGACCGAGACTGCATGAGGTGTGTAATTTTTCGTATAGGTGTTCAATTTATTTGGAATAAAGACCAACAGTACTATAGACGAACATTATGTTCGGTTAACTCGATCGCGTACTTCACTCTGTCAGTTTGTCTTAAAACATCTTTATTTTCACCGTTTGCCATTTTGGCGCCATCTAGTCTCCATGAATTATTTTCTGCATCCGATGCATACTTTTTCAACACAAATCCTATACAAGTCTGTTCTCCTTATTCCTAGTCCCCATGCCCAAAACCCTCTCATTAAAAACCTAATACACTACTCAAATTAACTGCAAATTATACATTTTTTCAAAAGAAAAGAAAAGTTGTCTCCACTTATAGGTTGATCCGTGAAAACAAAGATTTCTCATTTCATTAAGACACTTTTTTTGAAAGCACCCTGTATAGGGCAAAAGTATATAAACAATTATTTTGGGGCAAAAGCAAATTGTTCATTGAAAATCGCACATCGCATTCTTTGGCGAGTTCGGAGATGTTTTCAGTGAAAATAGTTCTGAAACTTGTGTGGCACGTGGTATAATTGACATGTGAATAAACTCATCAAATAGAAGTTGGATTTGACGCTGCTAAAGTATGTTGATTATTCCATTTTTATCCTATTGAAAGTGGCTTTTTTGACCTCGAAGAAAATTATTTCCTAGATTACTCAATGTATGTACTAATACATAATGCCAACCGTGATTATAAACTTTATTATGAAAAAAAACCTTGCCCTACATTTACGTTATTCAATCAAGATACAGAAAGACAGAGTCCATAACAAAAACCATTATTATCGTACATGCGATAGTCATTACCGAAAGTATCTTTTCATAAACATTTTTTGTTCGAAGCCTCTACGCTTTTTCAATCTAGGACTTCCCAGTTTGCCAGTATCTCGCTTATCCACCTTCTAATGGTTTATTTTATTCCTACAACAAACAATATTATTTATTGTCTTTATATTAAATCAGTTGGGTAAATCTTTTCTAAATATTTTCTTTCATTTATTTCCTTGAAGTTTTTCTTCTTTTATCCAGAAATGAGCTTTCTAAAGTAAAATATTATCACAGATGGCGATTCGCTATTGTATTCCAATCAACCCCATCTATTGTTTGATTCCAGTACCAGCTTCAATACTGTTGGAAATTAAAGCACAATATTTTTAAAATATTTTTATCTCCAACGTTTCGGTAGCGTTCCAGCTTCGGTTATCAAAACTAATGAATTTTTTTATTCTTTCCTAACTGATATTTTTGAAATATTCGACAACTATTTAGATTTCATTTACATCGGATGTGAACTGTCCACAAACTTTCCTGCCAAACGCAAACTAAATAGGTACTAGATGTGATTTCATGTCCATCCTACCTAATTTACCTTTATTTAAGAAATCCCCCTGAGGGAGCTAGCGCCCTCTGAAGATGTCGCTGTTGAGTCAGATTTTTAAGCAAGCACACAAAAACCGCTACCTACAAACTTCAAATTTGGTACATTCTATAACCCTCAGGAGGACTTTGTGGATAGAGGTAAATTAGGTTTTTTTTCAGGTAAATTAGGTCGAGATGGGAAACTCATGTTCGAATGGGTCCTGGACTCATCTCCAAGAGGATGACTACCAAACCCACCTCAAACTCGGCGTTACTCCCGCCTCGGAATCACTACCCTAGCATACTTCGAGACCGGCGGCGGTCCCTCGCACACTCTCCGCTCAAACCGTCGTCTTCTCCCTAACTATCACTCCTACCTCTCAAGCCATATCGAGTCCTTCTCTCCCCCTAATCATGCTCCCCACTACGCTAATCACCTCCATCCATTCCTCCTCCCCCCACAACATTATCTCCACCATGTCCTCCCAATACACCGCCTCCCCCAGTTTCCTCTTCAACTTCTTCAGCACTTCCTCGTTCCTCCAGCATCTAAACACAAGCCCCACTTCATCCTCCACTTCACACCACTCGCACACTCCAGTCTCCGTTTCCATTTATTCCTGTATTCCCTCTCTGGTCGCACCCCTCCAGCGTTTATTCCTGGCTCTATGTATGTAAATTGGAGTGACATTCACTGAGACCTAAAAGATTTATTCTTCTACTTAGTTCCCGAGGAAAGTCTCAGAGACTAGTAGCTCCTTTAGTCCTATTTCCCGGAGGAATTTTAGGATATCTGCAAGCCTTAACTTAGGTAAATATCCCTCTTCTATCCAGTAATCTCCAAGGTGTTGTGCCCTAGGATTCTGAATTGCTGTGCAATTCGCAAGTATGTGGATGGAGGTTTCTTCTTCCATGTCACAGAATCTACATGCTTCTTCCTCCACTATTTTGAGCTTTTTCAGGTGCCCATACAGGCGACAATGTAACGTCAATGGAACGTAAGGATGCCTGTTAAAAACTCTTAGTGCAGTTTTACTTTGAATTATACATTCATTTGATCTCAACAGGTTGTAATCACCCAGAAGAATATTTGATTGTCTAAGTCCTACTAGATCTTTCCAATGGTCAGATCTTTTCTTTTTTTCGGCTTTGCCTATTTCTTCTAATATTACATTGGACCTGATACCGTAAAAGTTTTCCGGCCCCCAAAAAGGGTGTTCCAGTCCCTCTCTTTGCTAGTTCATCTGCTATTTCATTTCCTTCTATCCCAGTGTGTCCTGGAATCCACAGCAAGGTGACTATATTGTTCTCGCCTAGTACATTTAGTTTGCCTAGGCATTCCCACACCATTTTGGAACTGATAACACATGAGCTCAGTGCTTTAATGGCTGTTTGACTATCCGACATTATGAGAATTCTTTGCCTTTCTGGGGAAACTGGGTAGAACCTTGCCAGCACCGCTGCTCCTAGTTCACCCACTGTCCTGTACCCCTGTACCACTTTCAGGTAAATTAGGTTAGACGAACATAAAATAACATCTAGTATCTGTAGTTTGCATTTGGCAGGAGAGATTCTGGACACCATGTATAAAGTATAACAAGTACATAAACTGCAACATTCCCATACCATTTTAGAACTCATTACACAATAACTCGCACTTATATAGCTGCTTTATCATCAAACTTAATGATAATCCATCTCCTCCTTATCTGTTTTTAATATTGAGCTGGATACACTTTCTTTTCCAAATGTTCAGAGGTTCCTGGTTTCCTTCCATTGTTTCGGAACAACCTTATTTCTGGTTACTGCTAATTCTGATCTTTATTATAATTTAGTGCATTCAATAGTTTTCCACGAGCCTGGATTCTCCAGAGTCTGGTCGAATTTTAATATATTTTTTTCAGATCTTTCTCCACGTACTGTTTTTTCCCTTATTCTTTTCAAGTATTTCCGAAAAGATAGTGGCGACATTTTTCTCAAAAGAAGGTCATGTAGCAACAATTCCTCTGCAAGATCAAGAAATTGTTACTGCTGATTGGTATATATCGATCTGTTCTCCGGAAGTTTCGAACTATAAACCCTCAACAACGAATGATCCTCCACCAAGGCAAAACACAATGCAAGTTCTCACACAGCTCGAAAAACAATTTTTTTGCAAAAGAACATCAAATTGCTGGTCCTAACAACTTTTTTAGTTTTCCAAAAATTAAGAATGATGCGTGGTCAAAGGTTCCAGTCCCCAGAGAATGCAGTCAACGCCTTCAAAAACTCAATTTTGAATGTACCAACTAGCGAGTGGAATAACTGTTTCCAGAATTGGTTCCAAAGGATGCAAAAATGCATTTCTCTTCGTGGAGAATTCTTTGAAAAACAATAATGTTTAAAATGTATCTATTGTTTTTTGTAGCCCTATATGCAAAATATAAAATACAACCGTCTTGTGACATTAGTACTGAAAACATACATATTGTTTCGAGGTCACCAACTCAAAGCCGGACCTGTCTCTCTACTATAAATTTTGGTGGCTGCACCCTTTTCGAGAACATTCTAGTGAACCATTTGTTTACGCATAGGACGAGCGCAGAAAATACTAGAATTCTAGAGAGTTGAGAATGACTTTATATACGCGGGTATTTGACTGCGTTGAAATTAGTGAAACGGACAGTAAATAATTAGTTCACAGAAAGTTTACAGAAGTTCTCAGTAATTGGACAGTGAAGATAAATAGTGTAATATTCAAGTGGTAAAAATAAATTGGATTTATTATACCGAGTGTAAATAAATTAGTAGACCTTAGGTAAAGTGTGTATATAAATTAAGTTTAACACAGTGTGTGTTTCTTCAAATAAATAAATAGTAATTAGCCATAGTAGTGTGTATAATTTTATCCCACAAGTAAAAACTATTTAAATAAATAACAAAAACATTACAATATTGTACTTGGATGCAGAAAACTGAAGCTCTGTTAATTTGGACCAAGTTTCTGATTTATGTATGTTTTGCCTGAAGGTAATCGAGTATTGAAAATTTCTCACATCAACAAAGATAACCAAATTTAATTACATTATTGTGCTGAAATGTTAGCTACACATTTCTCCGCATTCGATTGTATTGAAGTTTTCATTTTCAACTATTGGACGCTTTTGTTATAAATTTCGCTGGATCCCATTGAACATCCCAAGCATATTTGCTAATATTTATCTCCATATCTTTAATGTTCTTTTTGTGTTCATTCATTCTAATTTTCGATGCTCTAGATATTTCCTCTAATAGAAATATGTTAATGTCACAAGGTATTTGATATATGCAGTTTTTGAACCATTGGTCTTCATTTTTTATTAGGATAGGATATTCCTAAAATATTGTTGAAGCTAGTTAAAATTTTGATTGATCACATATTTCGTAAATTCTTCCTGATGAACATTTATTATTATGTTAAATTTTTAAAGGTGATGTTAGTTGAACTATTATTATTATTCTTCTTATTATCATCATTCAGAGTTAAAAATGATTTGCTATAATTCTAATTTCTCTGGTGTGAGTTTATTATTCAAACTAACTTTAGTAAAGCTTCTTCTTTTTTTCCAATGAAATGAATAGAATACAAATAACTTACAAAAGAATTATAGCGATGTCAATGGGTCACTGATTTCTGTGATCGTTGAATCGGTTTGGATTTGGTTCAAAGAATTCTTCACTGAATAATCATTTAAATTCGACTCGTAGGTTGATTACAAAACATGTTTCATTTCAAGGGAGGATATTATTTACATGAAAATGTTCACATCATAGAATATCTTCTGTATGTTCCTTGTAGTGTCTTCATTATTCCTTTTGTTAATTATTTTAAACAAAATGACAAAACTGAACTAGAAATATTTGATACAAAATAATCGTATTACAAAAACACCAAACGCGTTTTATTAAAAACATTTCCGAAATAAGCAAAAAAGCGCTATACTTAATAAAACCGTTCCTAGAGCGTGCACTTCACTGGATCCCATTCCTAGTGGATTATAATGTTGTTAGAATGTCATACAAACGATATTTTGTTTCACATTTTATCAGGGATGTGGTCTACTGTGAATGGACCTTAAAAATTTTACAACAAATTTTTTGCAGTCTTTTAAGCGTGTCGAATTTTTTCGTTAGTGTCAGATAGGGACCAGAATACAGAAAAAGATTGTGGTTTAATATCCCAAAATAATTCACAAAAATAATATTACAGAATAAACAAAATAATTGGTTTTGTCGAACGATGTATAATTGGTTTAAAATATTGTGAGTTGATGATGTTTGGATACTGATTGCTTGTAATATAAATATGGAAAATTTCGATTTACATTCAATTTGTATAAATTTCAAACAAACATTTCGCTCATTCATACACAATATCTTGTTACGTCTTCAAACAACTGCAATATATAATTTGGAAACGACAAATATTCATAGAACATCCTGAAACACGTCAATTTTAGACTATAAATTGACATTTCGTAAGGAGAAATTTCAAGGGGCTATTGAAGCCCCCAATTTCTCAAGTGAGAGGTGGAGGTTTTTGATAGGTGAAATTTGTTGTGGTATTCCTTATATTAATTCCATTCGTAAGGACCACTGATATGGTTTCTGCTTACTTTCTTAATATTAAGACCCCCAAACGGGAAATAAGCTTCTTATCATTTTTTTAGTTTGTTTTTGCAAAAGATTTGGAATTATTTTTGAAAAAAGACCTTTTAAAATATGTATTACAAGCCCTCACATTAAAAAAATTTATTTTGCCTAACAGAGTTTCTTAATATGATGTAATATCTCCGTATTCGATACATTTTTAATTATTTTTTTTGTATACAGGGTGGACAGAAACTCGAACCTTTAATTTTCTTTCTTCTTTCAACACCCTGTATTTTATAGCACAAATGGAATCTTTGGTTATGTAACTTTTATTTTTGTTAGGCCTACCCAAAATTTATGAAAACAGAGTTATTTTGTAATATTTATTGTAAGCCGAAATTATTAACGTATTATGTAAAACTAAACGTTGAATGTAACAAAAAATAATAAATTATAATAAATTTTAATAAACTATAATTTATTCTGAACAAAACAAGTCACCAAAAGTATAATCCGAACCGTAATAATAAACTAAGTGTTCACCGTTAACATCATTGCAATACTGCAGTCCAAGTTCAAATGATTGACTAACATTTGTCAGCATATTAACGTTAATAGATCGAAGTGCCGGTCTGATTCTCTCTTTCATGTCCTCTACAGTAGTCAGGGGAATTTATGAACCTCATTTTTTATAAAACACCAAAAAGAGAAGTCAACTTTTGTTAAATCGGGAGACCGAGCTGCCCAATCAGTTGGGCATCCTCCTCCGATCCATCTGTTTTCGAATTCGGTATTGAGATGATCTCGTATAGGCGTAATATTATGAACAGATGCACCATCATGCAAATACCACATTTGTCGTCGAATATTAAGTGGAACTTCATCTAACGAGAAAATAAAAATTTACACTATTTATCTTAAATACTTCTTACTTTAAGGCGCAGAACTTTTTTTATACTTTAAGTTCATTTCTGGTATTTTATACGAATATTTGGTCATCTTGGACCTCTAGGCCAATAGATAGGCCATAGTTTGTGGTGGTCAGTTTACTAACCACATTTTAATAAAAAAAACTTAAGGCTTTCTTTTTATAGAAAATATTTATTTTGCCACATTCTAAAGTCAGATGTAGAAAATACAAAGTAAAGTAACAATTACCAAGGATAGAAACTCGCTACAACATGTAGTAAGGGCGAACTGATCAGAAAAAAAAGTATTTATTTATTCAATATCATAAAAGGTGCAGAACATTCCAAACAAAGAGCCACCTGACATTTTTTGCAAATAATACTTGATCGCACAGCTTTGGCTCGAGTACTACACATGGCACAGCGTCTGATTGTTCCTTTTATTGGCACCTACGTCTTTGTTTCTTACTGAGTTATCAGTCCCAACAGATCGTCCAGATGTTTTTTTCATTTTATTATTTGTAATATTAAGATTTGGTCCTGTCCTTTTCCGAAAACTTTTCTCCGCAATAAGCTTGTCTGCAAGTAAACTTCTAAACAAAAGATGAGAAACGGGCTTCTTTTTTTAGATTTCATTGCTTCTTTGTGGCATATGTAACAGTTATCAATGGCCGCATCCAGGAGATAATAAAAAATTATCATCCACCAACGGCGACTTTTCCACGATATATTATATGACAAGCTTTGATCAAACTTTTCCACTCCACCCATATTTTGATTGTAGTCGGATATAGCTGGTGGACAAGGCACTTCTTCCTGCTTTCCTTGTTTATTTCTCCTTTGTGTATTCTTTGTCATAACGGGATCATGCATAGAATTTACTACAATTACACTTTTTTTCCCCTTATCTTTCCATTTGCAAACCGAAATATCACCACTGCATGCATAGTCGTGATCACCCAATTTCAAATCTTTATCTTTTTCCATTAATTATTTTGAATAATTTTCTCTGAATGTCCCACACGAGTATGTATTTTTTTCGAGCAATTTTTAAAGCAAGTTAATTGTAGAAAAGAAATTGTCAAAATAAATACAGTAGCTCTTATTTTAATATCCTTTAGTTAAATTTAGAACTGTTCTTTCACCCAACGTGCCTTTTTGTGTACCTGTTTCTTTCCCCTCATAAATTTTTAAATTTAAGTTCTCGAGTCTGCCAAAACCCATATTTTGAAACCCCGTTTTATGGGTTTCATTGGCATGTATTGCTTCAAAACAGATCTGCCTTTGAATCTTATCATATTTTCATCCACTGCCATGTTTCTAGAGGGCAGAAAGCGTTCTGGAAATTTTATATTGAGATGAATAATTAGTAGCCTTAATTTGTTCAATTTATTAAGTTTAGGAGTGCCTACAGCAGGCATTTGTTATTTATCATCAACGTGTATGTATCTTCATGAATCTCTTCACAATAATAACCCTCTCAACATAGCCCATAATAATTATTATGCCAAAAAAACTCTTCAGTTCCTCCAGCCTGAGATTCAGTTCAGTTCCTTTTTGCGTAGCATACTTATTTGATTAGAGAATAATAGTGTCCAATATTGAGTCGTCGAGGAGTAATTGAAAAAAGCGACTGCATCATCTGCAGGTTCGTCTTCCGAAGAATCGCTTGAAGATGTGTTTATTGATATAGGAACTGAGTTCTGGTCCACTTGAACAAGGTGAATCAATTGATGTACTAGGTGAAGAATATCTCGATACTCTAATAGATGGGTTACTCGAAACTGTTCGACGTTCTATAATCATTTCACCTTAGGCATCACTGTCCCCGTCGTAATCAGAATTTACAGCCTGTTCTTCTGAAATACCGTATATCATAGCATAAGCAGCATCTGACGCCATGTTATTCAAATTTACAAATGTGTTTGTGGAATTTTGTTCAACTTTCTTCATTGTCTGAAAGAAACATATACAGATACATTCAAACACAAACGGTACATAGGGATTTAATGTATTGTCCGATCTAAATAGTCCACCAACAAAACATTTCTATAAGTTCACTTCAATGAATATCAAGTATTGATCTGGACAGCTGGATTCAGAACCAATGTATGAAACCCCGCCCATTCTCCTTCCAAAATTTGTTAGTTGTGTGCGAACTGCGATTTAGTATTGAATAATTATTTGATGGGAGTAGTAAACGTCGCTACATATTGAAACAATATGCTTACGTTTTATTTTGTTGAAATCGAAAATTAATTGTTAAATTCTCTTTAACAATTAATGTTTCGAGTTAAGATAATATGTTTTGACTTCTTTTGGCCATAACGGCTTTCAAAATAAAAATAAATTCGTAAATAAGACAAAATAAGATTCTTTAAATTGTACTCTACCTACCGACTGCTGTTTACTGACTGCTCATTAAGGACCGCCCACAATACGGAGTGGTGGGAATTGTACGATATGTTATAGGTGTCCAAATAAACGATTGTAATAATCGCGTTTTTAATGTGGTGAAGCTGGATGTTGGTCGACTAGTTCAAAAGCAGTTCTGATACAATGCTTGAAATCCCTATGTTCCGTTTGTGTTTGAATGTATCTGTATATTCGCAGATAACTACTCTAGATGAATATAGAAAAAGAAGCAGCAGATATTTTTTTATATTTAAAAAAAATATATTTTATAGAACGCCACTGGCTGCACCCCGACCCAAGTAGCTGTCAATGGCTTAAAATTTAAGTATCTATGTTTGTTATTAGTTCTGTAAATGCCAAGAATAGAAAATAAAAGCAACAAAATACTTTCGTTGACGGTTTTGCGACTTTCTCATCAATCTTGTTGCAATATTATCTTTGCCAAAAACATTTATCTCTTGTACTTGTTATGATATGTCTTTGTATACTCCAAAGAATGTAAAACTGTTTAGATAAGCTTCTGGAGCCCTAAATTTTTTGAAAAAATCTCTCAATATCTAAAATGAAGTTCTATGCACAGGAAGTAAAAACACATACACTGTTTGTTTTATCAAACCACTGACAACACTAATGCGGCCAAATTGCTTTCTTCTAGTCAAAGCTCGTAAAGAAAAAAGGTAAACAAACTTTTCGCGCCATTTTTTTTTCACTAAATATGCTTTTAGGGAAGTTGTGGTTAGTTAAGTGACCACTTTTAACAAATATCAGTATGTTAGGCAAATGTGGTTAGCTTGTTAGACACGACGCACATAGAACTGTTGTAAATGTCGATAAGGCTCACTATCCGTTAACATTACTATTAGAATAATATTCTGAGTAGTGCTTAATGGTGTGGTTAAGATACTAGCTACACAGCTTAAAGGGTTAAGAAAACTATAAAATGCAGACGACAATTACTGCTATTTTTAAGAAATAAAATATACAAACGGTAAATGACTGACGTTTATGTCGAATTTTGTCGCTTACTGAGAAAATGTAATGGTTTACAATAAATGTTACAAAATAACCCTGTTTTTATAAACTTTGGGTAAAGGGAATGCTCAAAAAAAATTGAAACTACATGGTGTTCCATTTGAAAGACGAAAGAAAATAAAAGGTTCGAGTTTCCGTCCACCCTGTATACAAAAGAGATAATAATTGGAATTTTATCTAATGAGGAGATATTTAATCATATTACTAAACTCTGTTGGGCAAATTAAAATTTGTTCCTTCAACGTACAGTAAGCTAAAGAGCGTTGATTTACTTACGATTTTCATAAAAAAGTGTCCATACCTTTTAAAGGACTCTGTATGACGTAGCAAAACCTTATATCAAAAGCTCCAAAAAAATGTGAGCAGTCCGGATTCAGTAAAATATACAGAGGTTCCCATTTAAAAAATCATAAGTTTGGTTTGTAATACTCAGTATAGTTCGAGATAATTTCAAAATATGAGATCTACTAATTTTCTTCATATCATTTTTTGATATCTCTTAAAATAACCCATATACCGAACTTTGTCGTAAAATTGGTACTCCCTGCATAAGTCAACAAACTAGTACCGAGTAGAAAATGAAATATGAAATAATAAATCAATTTTGGTAAATGAATGAGGATTTGCCCTGAAAAGGAGAAAATTAGCTAGTTTGTAACCATAAAATCAATAAACTCATAAAATAAAATAAAAAGTCCATCCGGAAATAAAGGATTTTCCTATACAGGGTGAGTTACGAGGAACTGTACATACTTCTACCATAAGTAGAGGCACGTTAGGGGATTATCAAATGACCATTAAAAAATGTCTTCTTGTTTTTATTATTAATATACAGGGTGAATTATGGATCTTCACCAAAACAATGTTTCGTCATATCTTTTCAATGATTGAATCGATTTGTCTCATTTTTTGGTGAAGGTGTGTATTGGTGTCTCGCAACTAACTGACATATTCAGAATTGAAAAAATCCAGGTCCGTCTTCGTGAAAATTTGTGAGACTGCTTCATATTCAACACTTCACCCTGTATACGAATTTTCTAAAATCTGATATACTTTTTTCAGAGGGCATTAATAGACAGTTAGACCTGAGTATTCGAATTTTTTGTTACACTCACCTCACATTTCCAATTAAAGATTCATTTTAGAGTCAAATTGAAAATTGGCAATAATGAAATATCTTACTGTATAATAATGTTTAGTTATTAAAAAGAAACCTTTCAAATAAACAGAAACGACACAGACGTAACTTTTTCCACACATGTAACTTTTTCCACCCGTAATAGACAAAAAACAGATAAAAAATGTTTGTAATAACCTCGTTTTCTTAATGTATGAGGAAAAATCATGTCTAATTATTTTAATCGGGATGAAATGAACAAGCACAGAAAATGTTTATTCATAAATTAAAAAATTAAATGAATAACAATAACCAAACAATAAAAAAGTTTTAACAATGTGGAACAAACAAACATTACGAAAGTCCATTACACATTTAAACATTCGTCAAAAAAATTGTATTGAGGCAGATGGATTTCATTTTGAACATCTTTTAAAATCGTAATGTTTATTAACTTGTTTTTTACTTTGTTTCACATTGTTTCACATCAAGTTAAAACTGTTTTATTGTTTGGGTATTGTTATTTATTTAATTTTTTAATTTATGGATAAATATTTCCTGGGCTTGTTCATTTCATTCCGATTAAAATAATTAGACATGACTTTTCATCAAACAAATAAGAAAACTAGGTTATTACAAACATCTGTTTTTTGTCTATTACGGGTGGAAAATTTACATACAGGGTGAATTATTCAGATGAACCAGATATGCCAGATTTTTAAATCCGGCCCTGTAAATCAATTTAAATTATGGTATTTACCATACTGGAGCACAGTGAGTGTCGTTTCTGTTTATTTTAAAGATTTCTTTTTAATAAATAAACATTGTTATACAGTAAGATATTTCATTATTGCCAATTTTCAATTTGTCTCTAAAGTGAATCTTTAATTGGAAATGTGAGGTGAGTGTAACAAAAAATTCAAATACCCAGGTCTAATTGTCTATTAATGCCCCCTGAAAAAAGTATATCAGATTTTAGAAAAATCGTATACAGGGTGAAGTGTTGAATATGAAGCAGTCTTACAAATTTTCACGAAGAGGGTCCTGGATTTTTCAAATTCTGGAATATGTCAGTTAGTTGCCAGACACCAATACACACTTTCACCAAAAAATGGGACAAATCGACTTAATCATTGAAAAGATATGACAAAACATTGTTTTGGTTAAAATCCATAAATCACCCTGTACATTAATAATAAAAACAAGAAGACATTTTTTAATGGTCATTTGATAATCCCCTAACGTGCCTCTACTTATGGTAGAAGTATGTACAGTTCCTCGTAACTCACCCTGTAGTATAACAAAATTTTATTGATTACAAAAGTGAAAACAATGTGAGAAAATCAAAACAAAATTGACTAGCACATTCCTTTCATACAATGATACACACGTTTACACATTATATTTTTGGTAGCACACTCTTTGCAGTCACTGTATTTATGCATACAGATTTCACACACACGACATAAAACAGTTAAACAATCATACAAATCAAAATTACTATATAAAACTGTATAAAAATTATTCCAAGTCATTGACTTGACTTTAAATTATCCAAATTCAAATTTTTCCACCCTTTCAATTAAATTTATGTTTGCTGTATACAGGACATTACATTTTTTGATTTTGTTGTGTCCTAAAATAAAATGTCAGTATTAAAAATATAAGTAGGATCACTATCTATTCACATATCCACTTATACACATACTTCTCCATTATTGAAACGCAAATTCACAGTTTTAATTTTAATTCTGCGCATTGTGGGAATAAGTCAAAAAGAGCTACTTTTTAGGAGGAAGTAAAAACTGATTTATTCAGAAATAAAACGACATGAAATTAACACCCTTTCATGAATTGATCGTTTTTACACTTTACACCCCGAGTATACTGAATTAAAACAAAATAAACAAAAAGTAATGATTTTTCAGTGACTTGTTGCAATTGGCACAAGAAACAAATATGCAGATCATTACAATGAAAACTATCCACCCTACATAATTCTGAAGGCGTCACTTTTATGAAAAAACGAAAACCCTCATCAAAAATCATATAAAAGGGGACGTCTTTTTGCTCATATGGTCACCACTCACAAATTTACAATTTTTTTAATGGAACACCCTATACATTATTGCATTTTTGGATTCTCCTCTACAAGAGGATTACAAAAATGAATAATACATAAGTGAAAAGTCAATCAGTTAGGAGTTACGGATAACTCCATTTACTAATAGTACCATTTGAATTTGTAACAAATCAGCAAAACAATACTGAATTATTTTATAAGGTGCTCCAATTGACTTCCGTTGGTTTCCATACATAATAGATTCGAGTCTCAAATGAGTTTCGAACATTATGTAACATTTCTGTGGATATTTGTCGACATTCTTGAATAATTATCTATAGATTCTGGCTGAGTGGCATAAATTTTGGTTTTCAGATATCCCAATGAAAAGAGTCTACAGGGGTTAAATCGGGTGACCTAGGTGGCCATTCCAACATTGGGCCCCGTCTACCTATCCACCGAGCAGGAAATGATTCGTTTGAAAACCGTCTTATATGAGGGCGTAATGTGGAGGTGCCCCATCTTGTGGAAACGCTAGCAAAGCTTCTGACATGTCATCATTTTCTAGTATTCGTGTTATTTCGGGATCAATAGCTTCTCTGGGTAATTGTAGATAAGACCATTCAAGTTTCCCTCAATAAAATATGATCCAACAATATAGTCACCAAAAATGCCACACCAGAAGTTCAATTTTTGTGATGTTTGACACATCACGTGTGAGTAATTTTCTGCCCAATACCTACAATTATGTCTGTTTACTCCATCATTTAATGCAAATGAACAGTCGCCGGAAAAGTAGATATTGTACAATAAAGCTGGAGTGTCGTGCAGTCGTTCACTGATCAATTCACAAAACTGTAGACGCCGGTCGAAATCGTCTTCATGTAACTCTAGTAGTAATTTGATTTTGTAAGGATGGAATTTGTGTTTATGTAAAATTATGAAAACATTGCTGCGAGAAACACCCACTTCACTAGAAATTTGTGATATTCAGTGCTATTCTGCTTGCATATTGCTGAAAACATTGTTGTATAAACAATATTGTTATGGTTATAACATACAGCAATATGGTCAAGAAATTGTGTATTCTGTTTCTCCATTCATAACAAGAATGGTTCATGGTTTTGTCAATAGCAATGTTATTGCCAGTAGCGTGAATTTAAGTACTGGCAACACTGTATTTCGGCATTCCATAAGAAAATAAGAAGATTAATTTTGATTTTAACCTATAAATTTCGCGAAAACTGATTCGTTTATTTTACTGGTTGTCTCTGATTTTACTAAAAAAATGTTGCGTAGTCGTAAAACAAGTAAAGCACAAATGGAGCTATTAATTAATTATTTAGAAAAAAAAAAAATTAATTACTGGGAAATGTCACCCCTTGAATGTTGGAGAAGTCGACAATAAATGGGAAGAACTAACTAATATGTTGAATATGGTGGAAAATGGGGCAAGAAAAAATAAAAAACAGTTTAAAACTGTAAGTATCTATTAATCCCTAACTATATAATAGTGTATATTCGAGTATAATTCAAATCAATCATCTTATCAAACTTTTTCATTTCATATTTTAGTTTTTATATGAATGGAAATCAAAAACCAAAAGAAAATGTCGGAACAATAACAAATCAATCCAGCAAACAGGAGGTGGTGGATACACATGAGTGGAACTGAATGAGCTCGAACATCGACTCATGTCAGTTTTTGGATGGGTGCATGTTATAGGATGTCCTGGCACTCCACAGGAGGTTGATCCAGATGCTGAACCCATCGTAGAACAGGTACATCTTGCTGAATCACCACTTCCTGATGACATTTCATTTGCAGATGAAGAGCCAACTGAAATTATAGATGTAATTGTGGAAGACTACCCAGCCACTCAAGTGAAAGAGTTGAATGGGACAAAAAAATCAGGTATAGTTATCATAAATATTGTAAGATATATATATCTTACTACTTTTTTTAGGTGTAAATAGAAGGGTTCTTAGGCCAAATAGAAGAAGAAGATTAATTTCTAGCAATGCTACGAAATTGAATAGTGCTGCTGAAAAATACAGCCAGAGTACAGAGCAAATGGCTCTGGCTATAAAAGAAATGGCACATGCCATTTCTCATTTGGCCGAAGCCTTTACACAAATCGCCAATGCTTTATCGAATCACAGTATATCTAAGGCTGATTCATAAATGATTTTTTGTAAGAGTATATTTGTTTTGTTTTTTAAAATATAACTTTATTTAGTTATCTTATTTAAATTTAAACTGTTTTTTTGCTAGAATGTATTTGTTTTGTGTTTTTAGAATATAATTTTGTTTTTTAGAATATAATAACTTTATTTTGTTATCTTATTTACATCTAAAATGTATGATAGACTGATTTTTTTGTTACTATGTATAGATGTATATAAATTTTGCCAATATGTTAACAGCGAAGACTAATTGAAAGACTGATTTTTTGATAGAATGTATTTGTTTTGTTTTTTTAGAATATAATGAATTTATTTTGTTGTCAATATCAGCGAATCTAATATATTTATTCAAACATTTCCTGTATTTGGCCCACTACTTGTCCTCTAATGAATCGTCCTTCAGTGAGTTCATCAATATCTAAAAAATAGAACATTAAATTCAAGAGAATATATTGGAATTTTTGTGATACAAGATTTTAAAGAGGAATCAATTCAGCAAGCATACCATCATCGATTATATTTACTTCATTATCTATAGCATTATCAACATGATCAGGAGCATGATGGTCATCATCATCATTAAGTGTCAAATTGTGTTTCCTACAGATATTATGCAAACCTGCACAAGAACAAATAATTTGAGCTGCCTTTATATGGCTGTAGTGGAGGACTCTATCTTTACGGAGACATCTGAAGCGTCCTTTTAATACACCAAACCCCCTTTCAACAATATTCCTAGCCTGGCGATGCATATTATTGTAAATCTCTTCTGGACTATTTGGTTGAGGATTAAGAAATGGTGTCATCAACCAAGGCTGTATAGGATATCCAGAATCTCCTAGAAGGTAACAATTTCTTCTACCCTCCATATATTTCCTTTTCATGTGACGCTGAATTGTTGATACAGTCCAAATAGCTGCATCGTGGGTGGCTCCTGGATATTGTACATTGACATTAGTTATTATCAAGTTTGCATCAATTATCTGAAAAATAATACATAGATTACAAGGTTGATGGTGGACCACAGGCATTTCTAAGTACTTACAGCTTGAACATTTATACTATGAAACCCCTTCCTGTTGATATATGCAACGGCGGGATGAATAGGGTCATCAGTTTTTGGAGAGACTATTGCAATGTGGGTACAATCTATTGCTCCTATTGCACCAGGAAAGTGCTAATTTGTATTAATGAATCTAAAATTGGAATTAATAATTTTTTGTCTACATATATGAACTAATAACTCACCCTTGCATAGTCTCTCTCACTTCATCAGCAGTAGAAGGGAATTTAACATATCGTGGTAACAGATATGTTGAAATAAGAATGCTGACTTTATTTATGGCTCTGCTTATAGCAGGCTGACTCATTCCAATATTTAGATCTTCACCAACAACGGTTTGGTGGCCAAAGAAAAGAAGACTTGCAAAAACCTTCATAAATAATATTCAGTTGAAGTTGGGAAAATTTCAATGAGAACAATATTTTTCAAAGTTACCTGTAATGAAAAAAGGACACTATCTCTTCTGGTAGGTTCATCAACAAATTCAATCAACTCTTCTAATAAATTGAAGGTTGCTAACTTATCTGGGCGAAATAATTTTATAAATTTCTCATTCGGCAATTCAAAAGGATTGCTGTTATCCCTAATTTGACGAAATTGCAATTTAATAGTTTCTCTACAAATGATTCATATAAATAAACCTATCAAAATAATATTCATTCACAATTCACCTATTTTCAATATTCTCGAATTCCTGAAAAAAATAATAATGGAAAAACAATGGATTAATTGCCATTTTTAAAAACCTTGTTATGCATTTAGAAAGTACAAAAATGAGGTTGCTGAGATAACAAGGTAAATAACAAGATATCTTTAAAATTGACAGGTCATATGTTGCTTAACATGGTGATCAGAATACCACTTTTTGGAATATTGCTATGATAGCAATATATTTTCTATAACAATATTGCTATTTGCGAACAGAATAGCACTGATTGAGTGTTGTTCTTCCAACGTAAGTTGTCCTAACACGGGAACTCGTTGTGGTTGGTGTTTTTTATTGGCAACTGATTCTGTTTCAAAAATTTTTTGCATTAATACAATTACGTACTTATGTGTGGCAATTCTGTCTAGCTAACTAGCTGTGGCTCCTGCAGATTTATTGTTTTCGTAGTTTAATCCTACAATTTCAATTCTATCTTGCAGAGTATACATCATTTTCACGGTAGATAGGTATGTTGATATTCGAATGAAAACTAAGCTACCTACTTGACACTTTATTTAAAAAACGTCAAACACCAGTTTTCCGGTCGCTATGTTTTTGTCCCCATGCAATAGTTATTTGTATGCCAAGGACTGAAAGTGCTACTTTGTTGGACGGGTCTGAAAATTGCGAGACGAGCGAAGCGAGGCGAGCAACAGACGAGTCCAATAAAGTAGTATTTCAGCCGCGGCGTACACAACATTTTTTAGACGATCAAAACTTTTTCAATTACACTGAGGAAAGAAAATAAATAATAGAGAATTAAAAACATTCTATTTATTAAACAATATAATGTACTTAATGATATTTGCAATGTCAATATTATTATTTGCAAAAAGTAATGTTGATTGTACCTCCAGGACAATTATTAATATTTATTGGACTGGATGCAGATGGAATATGTATATCTCTACTAGATGTTGATGGAATCTCTGTAGCTGTGTTTGTGATTTCGAAACAATTTGTAGATGTGTTTGTGTCTTCGATAGAATTTGTCGATTGATTCGTATTTGTGGTGGAAGAAAGTATTCTGTCAGCAATTTCAATCTTGTTTGTTATCGAGTCATCTATATAAGCTTCCGCTACGGTGGAAGAAGCCCTCCCACCATGCCTTTTTAACATCAGAAGGTCTGCGCTAGTATCAGCTAAAAGGGACGCTGAGGTGCGTCTAAAACATTAGCCTGTATAATCTTCTGCATTTTGTAAATGTAGATATTTAGCAATATAACATGGTATCTTACTAAAGGTATGAATTCCCACAACTTGGGTTGAACACTTGCCTTTATGATAGCTGAGAAAGAAATTTGAATGATTTGTGTGTGGAGGACTCAAGTATTTACGAAACAATTAGATGGGATTTATACCAAGACAAATTTTGTTTGTTACAGTAAAGATACGTTGTTCGCCAGTTTTGGTTTCTGGTACTGTTATAATTAAAACATCATTTTTATCTTGAATATCATTCAATTTTAATTTTCTCAATTCATCCCGTCGTAATCAACCTGCCACAGCTATTATTAGACAAATCTAAAAGACAACCACTCTTCGTATAAGATTAAAACTAATAAGTAATAATACATACTTTCCACATGAGATATGTCTCGTCGGGTGAATGTAACAAGAATTCTATTATATTTTCTCTGGTTAAAGTTTTTGATTTTTTTGCAGTGTACCCTTTGTTTTGTTTCTTCAGGCAATTGATGAGTTTTGGATATTTGTTGATGTGAACATCTTGTTTTATTGCGAGAGTACTTTAAATCATCGAGAATGTAGACCATAAAGTAGAACTTTTCCAGATTTTAGATTTTTCTGAAAAATAAGCGAGCACTACGTTTTCCGTTGGGTTTTTCACCTTTTTCTGGTGACACCGCTTCATAAAGAGCTCGTACTGTTTTTCGTGCCTTGCACGAAATTTATCCGGCAACGGATTAAGAACGGCCGCATTGCTTTCTTCGGTGAGATCAGGTGGCGTGGATTCGAGTAACTCTCCATCGCTGATGTTTTCTTTTTCATCATCATTCATTGTTATTCATTAATTCAGACAAAACTTCGGATAAAACAAATAATTTCAGAAAATTAAAAATTTAAGGTTGTGCAAAATCATCGAAGTGAAACTGTCAACTGTTAACATTGAAGTGGCTAGAGTCACATTTAAGGAGGTTGAAGTTGTCTACTCCAGAGCGTCCCGAAAGTGTTTTGCAGTACGGAACTGTCACTTTCACTACATGGAACACTCAAAACGCAACTTTCGGTATGTAAATGAATACAGAACGAGCAACTTTCAGATGGCGTCATCTAAAAAAACATCGTTTACTCAATTGAGTAGAGTGAGTGCCGCAGTAAAGCATAGTTTACATTGGAATTATCTCCTGATTGACTTTTCACTTAGGTATGTATCATACATTTTTGTAATCGTCTTGTAGAGGAGAATCAAACAATGCAATAATGTACAGTGGTGGGGTCATTCATTCATATATTTGGGTTGTGCTCATCAGCCCAGGCACTTGAACTGAATCTTTGTACCATTTCCCATGTTATCTACTTCCATTCCAGAAGCTTCATGTCTTCTATAACGGCCACTAGTTTGACTAGAGGGATTTTCAGTAGTTGTGATGGTTGTATAAATTCCTCTCCAAAGTGCTTCCGTATAAGTTCTGGTAAGTCCTCACAGAAGCAGAGTATGTGGGTAGGTGTTTCATCATCAAGTTCACATTTTCTGCACATAGGTTCACTAACTTTGCCCATATTGTACAGATGTTTCCTCAAGGTGCAGTGTCCAGTCACCAGGTCGGTAACTGTCTTCAAATGTCTCTTACCCAGTTTCAGTAGCCTGGTTGAGAGTTCCTGGTCTACCTTGTTCAGTAAACTCTTGGTATGAAGGTGCCCTTGTGTCCCCCTCCATTTGAATTGGTGCTCCCTATCTAGCCAGTTCCCGATTTCCCCTCTTATGCAATCTTTTGTGATTCCACAAAACGGTTCCGGACCTATGAAGTCTCCTTTAGAGCCTTCTTTAGCTAACTGGTCCGCCATTTCATTACCTGCAATACCCTCTTGTGCTGGCACCCATATTAGAGACACTTTGTTGTCTCTTGCCAGCCTGTTGAGGGATTCTTTGCAGTTTTTCACCAGTCTAGACTCAGTTGTTGGATTACTGATAGCCTTAAGCAGAGCCTGGCTGTCAGTGAGTATTTCAATTTTTTGTCCGGTACATCCTCTTCTGATGTTTTCATCAATACAGGCTATAGCGGCAATCGTCTCTGCTTGAAACGCAGTCGTATATCGACCAAGGCTAAAGAACATTCTCTTTCTAGGTCCTTTTATACCAGCCCCAGTGCCATGGTTTGTTTTGGAGCCATCGGTGAACCAGATGATTTCTCCAGAATTACCTGGGTGCATCACCTGTTTCCTAGATGGGATGATGATATTCAATCGCTCAGTGAATATATTCTCTGGTGTCATGCTATCAAAACTCATGTGAAATATGGGTTCGTCTAGTAATGTCCCAGTTGTATCAGTGTGTCCTTCTCGAACATTGTTCGGGGATCATAAGTCTCCCGATTTCAGCCTAAGAATTGCCATCATTGCCTCCGCCCTCATAAAAAGTTCTAGAGGAGGAAGTCCAATAAGGGCTTCCATTGATGCCGTCCGCGTGCTGTTCATTGCCCCGGTAATACCAAGAAGAGCTTGTCTTTGGATTGCAGTTAACAGATTAACTGCAGAGGTCACTTCTGTCCTCCTCCACCAGACTATTGTTCCATAGGTGATCGTTGGCCTCATCACAGTTGTGTAGAGCCAGTGAACCACCTCAGGTCGTATTCCCCAGGTTTTGCCCATAACTCTTCTGCATTGCCAGAAAAGCCTAGTCGCCCTGGTAGTAATTTTTTCCAGGTGTGCCTTCTAATTCAGTTTGGAATCAAGGGTCACTCCCAGATATTTGACTTCTTTGAATATTTCTAGTTCTTCTCCGAACAACAGTACTCTACCCTGCGGTAGAACTCTTCTATTCGTGAAAGAAACTAGTTTGTTTTTTTTTGGATTAACTGAAAGGTCCTCTGTAAGGCACCATTCCTCCACAATTCGCAGTGCTTCCTGTAGGACATTCATAACCACCTCCGGGAAGGGGGAGGGGGTAAAAGTTATAACGTCTATATACATAATATGAGCAAAGAGACGTCCTCCTTTATGTGATTTTTGACGTGTTTTTTTCATTTTTACCGTTTTTTTAATTTTTTGGACATTGCCTCCAACAGCTAACCATTTTTCTGATATTTTCTATCGCAAAAACGACACCTCCTGGTATGGGTCATCATAATCATCCAAGCTGGTTTTAAATTGGATGATACCAAACCGTTTGCTGTACTTTAAGGTACGCACAGGTTGCCACTTAAAATCGTTCTTTGCAACGTCTTTTTTTCTTTTTTCTAAAGGACCTTTCAACATATTCGAAAACTTTGGAAAGTCGTCCTGGGTCATCTCAATAACAGAAAATCTAGGACCGCACGGTCGGACCAGGTGATACCAATCATGGAGATGAGTTATTAAAGTACCTACTGCTTTTCTGTTTTTTTCCTTTCAATTCCAGTTTCAACCGTTATTAGAAACAAAACGTAAATGATATCGGCGCCGGCGTACAATAGGTAGGTATAGTTCATATAATAGCCTTCTTGGTGTGCGTCATCGTTTGTGACGTATATCCGGGTTTTGGGCATGTCGATATTTTATTTGTTATTTTGACATATAGCTAACCTTTAATTTGATAAATAAAATCATCAGGATCGTATTCAGCCAAATTCGAAAAGGCTATGAAATTAATAATACTTGGGATATCAAAACAGTGCAAAATAAAACAAATTTTATATTCAATTTACATATTAAAATAATTTAATACTAGTAAATATAGTCCTGCATTTGTATAAATAAAATGCTAACAATAAGATCAATATTCACTTTTCATAAATAATAATTTACCGTAAACAAGAAAGTACAGAGCTGACGAGAACTGTCAGTGGGACATTAGAAAAAGACGTAAGACACACTGCCGCTACGAAAGGAACGTCTGCATCGTATTTTGAACGATGTAATTTCGCCCGATTGATAGGTGGCGTTTGCGCGTAATCTAAACATCAACCAATCAAATATTTTGTAACTCAAATATTAGGGTTAACGTTTGTAATACGTTTAAACGGTTCATTATTATGATATTTTGACTAGGACTAATCACAGACCTGCCTTTTTTCCATTTCTGTCCACGTAATGTGTTAGAAGGACATTAACAATCAATGACGCACACCAAGAAGGCTATTATATGAACTTTAGTCCCACACTAGCAGCACACGTTAAGCGTAAAATCACTTGAGTCTGACTTATGTGATTTTTCACTGCAAAATAGGTAGTATGAAACTACATAAGTCTGACTTATATTATTTTACCCACCCCATATCAAATCATTTCTAATAATGTGTAAATACACAATCATTTTTAACCTATTTACGTTTCGTTAGTGACTTACATGACTTTACACAGTCATGCATTTGTATTTATTGTCAACGAATATGACTTAATACAAAAATGCGATTTTTTGATTTATGTGATTATTTCCACTATATGCAGAATTATAATAGTTAGTCACAAATTTAATTAAAATTCAAGAATATTTCTTTATAAATTACAAATGTCGTAGTGGTAAATCATCGTTTAAATTTTCCGGACAATCTCAAGATTAGCAAGGAAAGTTAAAAATTAGGTTATGCCATGTTCAGTTAAGCGGTAAAAACTTTTCAACAGGACAGAAGAAGCCTTACACGAACTTTACTATATAATGCATGTGCATTTACCCATGTTCAGCCGTGAGAATTAACGTCTCCTCACTACGTCCTGGAGCCTACAGTAGGGTGACGATACTGTTTTTGTCCAGTTTTTCAAGTTTTCCATACAATTTTTGAACTGATAAGGTTGCCTGACTATACATCTTTTATCAATATTGAACAGGACACCCCAGCCAGGGAAATTACACCTTCTAGCGGTCGTTATACGTACCATTATGGGTTCTCTAGGTAGTAGGCATGTTTAATAGGAATATTTTTGTTTTCCTTTTTCTTTTTCCGTAGGATATTGCGAAGTAACGCAATTTAAATTCCTACATGTTTGGCGAATAATAGACACAACTACAGAATAAATATATAACCCACAAAATACCTTTCCGCACTGTGAACCGATACACTCCCATAAATATCCGATAGTGTAAGCCACATCGGAATCCACGCGATGTGAAACTGAAATCGAAGATATTCCAGCGGTTCAATAACAATATTGGCATAGTTTCGACAAAGGAAAGTCACAAATCAGAAAACACAATGGTCATATAAAGTTAACAGTGACCGCAGCGATTGCATCACTTGCGGTGACCGGAGCTTATACTCGGATTCACTGGATTATAAGTTACGTAGGTACAAATAAACGCGTTGTGAGATTGGATTAGCTATACGGTGTTGGCAAACAACTACAAATACAGAATTTTGCTGGTTATCTGTTTTTGGTAAACAACGGACGAATGCATTTGGTGAAAGCAAAACACAAAAACCGTATTTGCTCGCTATAAAATTTGAATAGAGGATTGAAAATAAGCGATATATATGCATTGAAGCCATAAAAATACAAGTTGCGTCATAAAGTTCTAATTTATTACGGAGTTTTTTTTGTTCGAGGACAAATTCGAAACATCATCAAAATCGTTTTTCAATTTTGTTTTTAAATAAAAACTCAACGTGGTGTTTCCACGATAGGAAGAATTAATTAAATTGAAGTTAGGAGGGAAACAAGGACTACAAATAGCTGTGCAGCGTTTTATACAGTTTGTCCTTTTAGGTTCGCAGCATGGAAAAGTTCTGCATGGTCCAAAATCTGAAATGCAACCATCAGATATCGAACTTTCTAAAAATTCTAGGGCACAACACCTAGGAGACTACTGGATAGAAAAGGGATACTTGCCTTAACTGAAGCCTGCGAACATTCTGAAATTCCTCCAGAAAATAGTTGTATAGGAACTACTAGTATCTAAGACTTCGCTCATGAACTAGCTAGAACAAAGGATACACAAGGGATTTCTTAGGTCCCAGTATACATACATACATGCATTAACTAGTTTTTGAGATAATGTTTCGTAACGATAAGGTAATGCCAATTTGCAGCGCCTCCAACAATGTTGGGCGCCAATTTGCAGCGGCTACTCAGTTTAGAGAGCACCTCAGGAGTAGATTCTGAGACCAAACTAGTAAAAATTCAGAGAGTAGTCTTACCGGTTCTCGGGTAATCCTACTTGAAATTTATTTAAGGTACTGAAATTAGACAAAGGTAAATTATGAAAGTTAAGAAAGGTAAGTGGGCGCCACCCTGAATAATACTAGCTTATTTGTTATTCACATCAGCATTATAACGACAAATTCTGTAAGATTGGAAGGGAAAATAAACTTTCTGAACAACGTTATTAAATTTACAAGTTGTATATTGACTTTTGTTACAAAGTAAAAAAAAATTAAATGACTAGTTCATAGAGGTTGTTGAAGAAGCGATGAAAGATTGATTTTACTTTCCTGGAGTGATGGTGTCCTTGGTGTCTTCTTTAGATCACAGTTCCAGGTAGTGTCTCAGGTAAAATTCTGGTCCAGGTAAAGTTTCTGGGTCCAGGTAAAGTTTCTGGGTCCAGGTAAAGTTTCTGGGTCCAGGTAAAATACGGGTCCAGGTAAAGTTTCCCAGGTAAAGTTTCTGGGTCCAGGTAAAGTGCTAAGAACAATACTAGTATCAGGAACAAATTTATCCAATTTAACAAAATCCAGGATGTCTGAAGTATGATCTTACAATAATAAAGAAAATTAATAATTTAATATTACATTGTTAAAGAAAGTTATTTGACAACGTGGTTCATACATCCTGTATTTTTAGATAAAAGAAATACTCAAAGAAAGCAAATAAAAAACATAAAATCGAATAACCGATTCTACACCGGTTTGAAATATATTCCAAGTTAACATTAAAGAAATATGAAAGACAAAAAAAAACCACAAAATCATATCGATATATATTCCTGGCACTGGAACGACATTGCTACATAATAAAGATAGGAAAGTAGAAAACTATTAAGAAAGGAGAGTTAGTTATACATTTAAGCGAAATGACTTACCATTCAGATGAATGCACTTCTTAAAGATAAGATACGAAAAGTTGGAAAGGCTTCAATGTCACATGTTCACAGGAAAGAGAAATGAAACCCTTTTGCCACTGTTCAAATACACGAAATCATGTGAAAGATAACAGACTTACGTTTCATGTTCATGTCAAGCTCAGACGCCTTGACCAAGAAAGGAATTTACATTTCAATAGTGAATTCTTAATTCATATTTAATTAATAAGTGGTAGAAGAAGAGATACGAGGTCGAAGTGGGAATATCAAAAATAGAAGTGACTATTTTCACAACAGACCGACCTCGATCGGCCCGTATAGAAACGTTGATTTCGACTCTCGTCCACAGCAAATATATTCAGCCTTGAAACATTTCTCGGTGTTGGGTATGAGAAAGGACTGGCTATTCGCCGCCCATATGATACTTCGAATTAATTAAATAGAGGAAAGTAAAGTGAACGAAATTAACGTTACAGTAGTTTTGTGTTCATAAGATCGCGCTCACGCTTGGAGTGCCAAAAAGATCGAACATAACCTGCTTCTTGATAAGATCTAGAATCTTATTTTCTTCCTTTACCAGTTTTTTTACCATTGCTCAGTTTTATTGCAATATTACTCTTTCGTTTCTTAAAGCTTTTATATCTCCCTTTACCAGCATAATTTTTTCTTTAAACTGTCCAGTTTCATTGAAAAATGTTTGCTTTATACTGAGCAACATGCGATAGCTCAGCCTTTCCTTTCTCCTTTAGCCAACTTTTACTTTCAGAAGATTAAGCTTTACTATTCTTCATATTAGAATTTTTTGCAAGCTCACCCATTTCTCCATTTTGTTTTCGAAAAGTGTAACTTCCTAAGTAATATTTTCAACAGCTCCCTCACCATTCTTCTGTAACAAAATATCCATCTCCTACGAATTCAAATTGATGCCAAGCTTCAGGAAAAACTCTGTTCATATATTTGTTTTCCACTTATTCAACATTTTGCTTCATTTTTTTCAAAATTAGGAGCAAAATAATCATGTATTTCGTTTCTCTGTTTTTACAAGCCTTTTACTTTCATTTTCACCTGGAAGCTTTTCCTTTGTGCAGCTTTCTAAAATATATTCACATTATCTTTTGGAAACCTATAGTATATTATTACTCAACTTCCTCATCCTACACATATGGTTCAACCTCCACATCTGTCCAGATAATCCCAGTTGGATAACACCATGTTCATCTGAGCTCATAACTAATACATTGGACATGGCGATAAGTTGAATTTGGTAAATATTTTTATTCACAATCGGTTATATATAGACATTTCCTACCTTTAAAAGGGTGAGGAAGTGACTCATTCCTTACCTTCACTACCACGCTAGCCGGAAAAATCATTTTCCGGCTAGAAGCATGTTTACGATGTAAGGCCATATCATGTAAATCTGGTTTTAAAAAAAATTCTCGTACCTTTCTTTGCCTTTCTCTGGAATTATTTCGTCAGCCATGGTGTCCGCAGCTTTTTGGAGTTCCTGAGGAGTACAGGTCGTCTCAATGACGTACTTTTTTCCGTTTCGAAATGGGAAACTCATGTTCGAATGGGTCCAGGACCCAAACAATGTTGGACTCATCCCCAAGGGAAAGCCTACCAACCAAACCCACCTCAAACTCGCCGTTACCCCGCCTCGGGATCACTATCCTAGCATACTTCGAGAATGATGACGTACTTGGAAAAGGTGCATCAAAATAACCGGATAATTTGGCATTCCAGCGTATTGTCTGAAAAACTGCATTCGGTCATTTTCATATTTTGGAGAACCACCTTAAAAATGAAAATGAAGTTATGCAGTTTTTTGACAACACGCTGTCATGCAAAATTATCCATAATTTTGATGCCCTTGTTCAATTACTTACGTAAATTTCTTCCCTAGTGATACAAATAGCTATTCCTTTGCTGGTTATACTTTAGTTAGCGAATAAAAATAAAAACTCGCTCCGTTATGTCAACTGAACCGTTCCGAGGCAATTGTTTTTCAATTTGTTGATTCTACTTTGTAAGAAACAAAAACTTTCCAAGATAAAAGGCACCCATAATAAGGCTCATTATCGACAAACTGAAAAATGCCTCGAGATAGATTGAAATTTCAACAAACGAGTCCGTAACATGCAACTATATAAATGATGATGCGAAAAAAGCATTTACAGGAGACGAAGAAAGCATTTACAGGAGACGAAGAAAGCAGAATGTTTTGAAAATAACGAAAAAGGAAATGATAATCTAGGAGTATATTTTATTAAGAAAACTGGAGTGGTTTTTTCATATCACTAATTAGTTATTATACAGATATACAGAGAGGGCTACTTAAAAAAATCCACAGGGTTCATTGAATTTTAATATGCTTAGGGGCCTATTCTGTAACTAGGTATTCGTCTAAAATTTAGAGGCCGTTAAAAGTTTAACTGGCGCTAAAATGAAATCCGTATTCGCTAACCACATTTCCGTTAAAATTTTAAATGATTCCTTTAAAATAGCCTTTTCATTTCACTAATTGTTTGGAAAATATTTGTAATTAATAGGTATGAATTAACAAAAAATGGATCTTATATTATAGAGTTCACATCACTTACGTCTTTCCACTTTTGATTGTTTTTGGCGGACTGAATAAATTTAATTTTGCATTTAGATCCTTCCAAACATTATTAATTTGGGTAAATCCACCAAGTTTAACAGCAGCCTATTCTCTTCTAAAAGGCTTATTAAGTATTCCTTTTGTTTTTTTGTCGTTCTCGACAAGAAACCAAGTGCAAGAAACTAAAAAACAAGAGGCTATTCTCCCGACCTGCTCCCTCCACTATCTTGGTTAAAACAAATCATTGGTTAATTTTATCGAGAAGGACAAGGAAAATCATTGAAGAAGCTATACAGTGTTGAAAAAATGGCTTCTTCAATGATTTTCCTTGCCCTTCTCGATAAATTAATCAATAAGACAGAAATTCTAAATAGTGGGAAGAGCAGGTCGAGAAAATAGTCTCTCGTACCAAAAACAGTTCATGCAGGTTAGTTAGAAATGTTCTTCTTCTTTCATCAATTTTCTCTTAGCTATTGAATGTCAAATAGCTCCTTAAGCACTTTTGCCAGACACTCTACACAAAATTTTAAAGAGATCCTTTAAATTAAATAATTTTTCACAGTCCTCTAAAATGTATAGCATTTCAACAAAAAATTTTTAGAGGCCCGTTAAAAACTTATTTTTAAGAGGCCTCTAAATTTTAAAGGATTAGTTACAGAATAGACCCCTAAATCAGGTAGATTTTTTATTTTATTTTACAGTTTTTTTTTAATAAAAACCTAATATTCAGGGTGAACTACTATCGCCATAGCCATTTTTACTTGAATAGTGCACACTATATTTTTTTCGATTTTCAAAATATTAGAAATACATACATGTTTTCAATTTTTCGATTCTTTTTGACAAAACTACGGGATATTCAACAGTTTTAACAGAAACGACCTGAAGTTGGAAAAAATGTGATTTTCAACACCCTGTTACCCTGTTATAGTTGTTCTAAAGTCAGAGTAATGACATTAAAATAAAGCAATGTCGTCAGTTATATTTTCTAAAATTGCTATAAGCTCACTATACAAATGTTCTCCTTACTTCAGTAAACTGTTAGTTCGTGATGTTCTCAGAAAGCTAGTTTGGAAATATTTGAAAAAAAATACATAATATAAATTTATTAGTAGCATTAAAATAAGTCGCTTAAGAAGGCGAAGAAAAATTAATTAAAACCACTCTATATATGTTACTACATTTAATAAAATTTTGAATAGCTGGCAACGTAGCAACAGTGCAATGGGTTTCGAATAATCCAACTCCAGTATTTGGCATAATAAAGCGAAGTAACCGGTCAGTTATTAATGCGGTCCACTGTGACAAAAAAATGTTTAACGTCTTCACAGAACTTTATCCAGGTAATTGTGTTGTGGAGAAATATTATTAATATAATATCTATTTGTTGGTTGAGTGAGTTTGCTTCCTCCACTTGCGTTAGTGAATTGTGTTGTAGAAAAGTGTAGTTAATCTAGGGTAGAAAATTATTATTAATATAATATATATTTGTTGGTTTAGTAAGGTTGGTTGATTAAGTGAAGTGAGTGAATTGTTATTAATATAATATTTATTTGTTCGTGGACGTTAGGGCAAGTTTTACAAATTTAATTTATTAGTAATTAATTAGAATGGCATTTTGGAGACCATTTGAAACGACAGTTCAAGCTGATGTATCGCGGGGATCTAATAATTTTTCGCCACAGACAAATGACTGATGATAGGGCAGAATTTAAAAACAAAGATATACATGTCAACGCGTTGTTTTAAATATGTACGCGTGTTTGAATAAAGAAAATTCTGGTATTTATGATAATATACGGTTATCACGATAATTCACGAATTAACAAAAATCGGGTTCACAATTATTTATAAAGTAATTAAACTAGGCACTGTTACGGATCATTCTTCAAAGCGAAAACGACCAAATCGGAAACTAAATAAGGTTGACAATGCTACGGAAAATGATTATTCAACGGATTGTTTACGGGACAATATAGTACCAACTTTAGAACTGATTCGTGCTAAATTGCGAGATATTCCTGAATATAATTATCAATGTTTGGAAACACTGCGCAAGGTTTTGTTAAATTGTGGATTTAAATATAAGAAGTTAGATAATCGAATTCAGATTGTCTGGCTAAATGAGCATTCTCTACAGAAAATTATATTAAAAATTTTATGAGTTTTGTATGCAGGTTATTTTTAATCTACTATATTAATTCGAATGAAAAACATTATTTCACAATATTAGAATTTATAAAAAAATTATATGCACGCCATTGGGCAGCATTTGTCATCAATGGAATTGAAAATATGGGTCATTACATTAGGTTCAGTTATACTAATTCACTTAAGACCCTATATATGTGATATTTATAAGATTAGCTCTCCGAGGACATTTAGAAAATGAAAAAATGTGTAGGGAATATGATTCTTTCATTTGACGACTTTCCATATATAACAACCCGATTCACAATTTTTTAATACCAAATAATTACTCTTTTTGAAGATTATACTCAAAATAATATTAAACATTTATCTTTGGTTATGTTTTCCAAATAAGTGACATTACTCCATATGGTTGTCTAAAATAATCATGCACGTTTAAAAAAAAATTGACATACCTTTTTCCAAAAAAAAAAACTTGTACGAGAGCATATAACAACAAAGTTGGCGCTTGTCAAAAAATATCAAATGTCAATATTAACTGTCATGTTTAGTTAACTTAACGCTTCGGTGAAAGTTGTACCTGAACTGAATTTTTAAAGTTGATGAATCAGTCGAAAAATGGAATCAAGCTGAAAAATTGTTCGCGCAATAATTTCTAAAGACAGACAAGAATGCCTTGCCGAGTTGCTTTCTGTTATCGGCAATGAAGTACCTCATCAGTCGACAATTTCTCTTAGGTATGGAGAATTTAAACGTGGACGGATTAATCTTAGCGACGATCCAAGAACAGGTCCACCAACGACGGCAGTCACCCAAGAAATAGTCGATGTTGTCCGAAGCTGATCCAAGAAGACCTACATGTCACATATCGTGAAATTGGAACATGATTGGGCTAAGAATTATCTTCAAAAAATATGTTTCTCGTTGGATACCGCATCTGTTGACGGAAGAACAGAAAGCAATTAGAGTCAATTGGTGTCAAAAAACTCTGAACCGGTTTCCCGCAGGAAACTCTAAAAATATTTACAGTATTGTCAGTGTTGATGAATCCTGGATTTATTCCTATAAACCCGAAAATAAACGTCAGTGGCTGTTTGGGTGTTCCAAGATGATCCTCCACCAAGAAGTGTAGACGAGTAGACGTGTTTGTTTATGCTCCTGGTTCTTTTGTTTTTTCGGTAGTTAAAAACAAGTTTAATGTGGTAAATTTGGTATCAAAATAATCGGAATTTTTAAATATGCTGTTGGAACATTAATTGCAGAAGGGAGAAATTGAAACAAAAAAACTTGCTCTGATAAGAATTTTCAAAACATCGCTTCTTCAAGTTCCAGTGGCGTACCTATTTTATTTGTGCTAATTTTATCTACATAAAGTAAAAAAGGCAAATAAATGTGTAACATGCAAGAATGCAATTAATGAAAAAGAAAAAATAATAAGTTGTGATAGTGAAGTTGTCATGTAGTTTTGCATGTAACTGAAAACTGCACAAATTTAGCAGCTTCTGAAGTGCGTGCAATTGTGCTACAGAATAGATCCCTGATTTCCTTTTGTCCTGAATGTCGTCAGGCATTCAAGAGAATTCCAATGCTGATTAGACAAATGGAGGATATTAAAAATTTGAAGCAAGAAGTTGATACTGTAAAGCAAAAAAAAATAATTCAATGGAGGATGAATTAAGTAGTATTAAAAATAGTGGAGAGAAAGTTGAAATGGAAGAATTTATGAATGAAATGGAAGAAAGAAGAAAGCGAGCCAATAACGTTATTATATTTAATGTGAATGAATCTTCTATTACTAACAGAAATGAAAAAATTGAAGATGAAAAGATCACAATTAAGAAGCTGTTATCACACGTAGATGGCAATTTTTTTAACTATGAGAGTTGGAAAGAATGAGGGAGTAAAAAGCCGTCCTTTGAAAGTTGAACTAGATTCAACCGAAGCTGTTAAATAGGTATTAAAAAACCGTAATAAAATTACTGATAAAGTTCCTTCTGTTAAAATATATTCTGATCAAACAGTTAAACAGAGGGATTACTATAAACAATTAAAATTAAAATTGCAGGTGATGATACAAAATGTATAAAATATGTAAATGGTATTCCTAAAATTGTCAATAAGCAGAATGTACAAAGTAATTCAAAAAACTAATCCAGATCTTAAATGCTCAAAGTTTACTTAACAAAATAGATGAAATTCAGATAAGTTTACTGTGTTTCTGTCCTATTGAAGAATCTGAAATTAAAATCGATGGTTATAATCTGATCAGATGTAACACCTCAAACCGAAGCACAGAAGGTGTCATAATTTATGTGAAAAATAATTTAAAGTATACTGTTGCTAAAACTTTTGTGCTTGAGTCAAATTATTGATGCAAAGTGATCTTGGTAGTTATCAGTGGTCTCTATCATTCGCCATCCAGTTCTGATGCTGTATTTTTGGATAGTTTGGAAAATATATGTGATAATATTTTGGCTAATAATCAGCGCTGTTTATTGATTGGTGATTTTAACTTTGACTATAAAAATGACAGTTTTTATATTCGTAAAATTAAAGCAATGTTTTTACAATATGGACTCGACCAATTAATAACTATGCCTACACGAATTACAAATAATAGTGAAAAACTTGATAGAGACTATTGGTTAATAATAATTTTGTTAATGCTACAGTTCATCATGCTCCCAAAATTAGTGACCACTCTATTAATGTAGCGCCCATACAAGTTTGTCAGTATAAAAGTAATGTAGCATGGTTTGATAATGACATTCATTATAGAATAAAGGATAGGGATAAAATGTATAAAGTATTTCAGACCGCTGTTGGTGCTGATAATGATGTAAAATGGGAAGCATTTAAAAAATTGAGAAATGAGGTTGTAAATCTATTAAAAATAAAAAAAGAACAATATCATTTTTAATCAATTGACATGTATAAAAACAATTCTCGTTTAATGTGGAAGACTCTTAAAAAGTTAATCAATACTAACTGTAAACATTTTCCAAATTGAATTTAATTTAAATAACTAACGGCAAATTGAGCATAATGTTATTGAAATTGCAAGTAAATTTAATACCTTCTTTATAACTAGTGTTACTCAAATAGTTAATAGCATCTCAACTGAAATAACAGGAAATTTCTGTAACTATAATCTATGTCCAAGCTTTTCAAATTTTCGGTTGTTGTCGTTAAGTGAATTGGGGGTCATTGTTGAGTCGTTGGACAATAAATACAGTGTTTATGGAATACTTAATGCCAAAATGTTGAAAGAAGTTTTTAAAACGTGTGGTCATGTTATCTTAAATCTAATTAATACTTCTCTTCAAACTGCAATGGTACCAGATTCATTAAAAGTAAGTACAATAGTTCCCATTCCTAAAATCAATAATACAATAACTGCTCCTGAATTCCGACCTATAAATACTTTAGCACCTATCGGAAAAGTGCTTGAATTAGTTGTATATGAACAAACTCTTGAACATATTGAAAAAAATTATATTTTATTCAGTAACCAATCTGGATTTCGCAAAAAGTACTCTTGTGAAGCAGCATTGCAAACTTTCTTTATGTAAATTTAAAACAGAGACAGACAATAATAACTATGTAGTAGCAGTTTTTCTAGATTCAAAGAGAGCTTTTAAAAAAATTGATCGTAACATACTTTTAACGAAACTTACTGGATATGGCATTAATGGTTGCGTCTTGAATTGGTTCACTAATTATTTATTTGTTAGAAAACAAAGAGTAAAAATTCATAATAATATATCCGCTGAAAATGGTATTAACATTGGTGTACCCCAAGGCAGCGTCCTAGGACCACTTTTATTTATTTTATATATAAATGATTTAAACCTATTTGTTGATTGTGATTTTGTTAATGTATTTGCAGATGACTCCCTAATAGCCTGTGTTGATAATAATTTGGAAAATTCCGTACAAAGAATGAATCTGGCTCTTAATTCTGTCAATAATTACTTAATGTATAATAAACTTAACGTATTAAAAACAAAAGCTATGATAATTACTACTAAATATAAATATAACAACATAGCTTCAAATGAAATTAATATTACAATTAATGATGAGAAAATTGATATTGTAACATCAACTAAATACCTTAGTTTTCAACTAATTTGTTATTATTTGGTGATAATGTTTCAAAAAGGATATCAATAAAACTTTAATTTTTTGCGAGAATATCAAGAAACCTATCAGCTGAAACTAAAATCACAGTTTATCGTTCAATTATTCAACCAAATTTCGACTATTGTTCATCAGTTATATTCCTTTTTAACCTAAACCAAACTGCTCAGTTACAAAAACTGCAAAATCGTGGTATGAGAATCATCTTAAAATGTGGCAAACATATTTCTGTATCTATTATGCTCAATTCGCTGCAATGGATTTCAGTTTACCAAAGATTGTATTATTTGACAATGGTGTTTGTATATAAAATATTGAATAATTCAGCACCACCTTACTTTCAAGAATACATTACTTTTAACAATAATATTCTTACCTACTCTACCAGAAACAACAATAACTTACATATAGTTAGAACAAATAAACGTACGTCCATGAATTCCTTATTTTTTAAATGCTTCGATCATTTCAATAAATTACCGATGTGTATAAAATCTAGTTCGTCATTAAGAATTTTTAAAAAGAAAATAATGAAACATATTCATAATTAATAATTTTAATGTTTTTTTAGATGTAAAATGTATGAATATATTAGGGTAACCTATTTCAATGAACATTTTCTGTTTCAAGACAATACAAGTTCCCACACAGTTCGAGAAACAATTGAATTTTCAAAGCATGAAAACATACAATCACGACCTAAGACCCCAATGACTTTTTTACTTTTACCAACAATTAAGAATGAACTGCGTTGTCGAAGGCTCTAGTCCCCAGAACATGAAGTAAACGCATTCAAATACGCTATTTTGAATGTACCAGCAAGCGAGTGGAACAACTGCTTCCAGAATTAGTTCCAAATGATGCATTTCTAAAGAGCTCTTTGAAAAATAATATTGTTTAAAAGTTATCTACTGTTTTTTTCTAGCTCTCTATGCAAAATATAAAAGACAACCCTCGTATATAAAAATTCCATATCTATACAATAAAAGCCTTGAGAACATTTGCAGAATTATTAGTGTTTTTATTTTTGTCTTTAATGACCTTTTTTGGAGTGAGCCCTCAAGACTTTTTCTAAAACGAGTTGGCTTCATTTGCAGTTTTATTTTATCGTTTTAAAGACTCATTGTAATACTAAATAAAACCGTTTCGTGCTACTTGGTGCTTGCTATGCTAAAAAATAAAAATAAAATGACTTAAAAGGTTACGCCCATCTACAAATAAAAGACTCGCTGGATTCACACCAGTTTTTTCAAATCTAATAAAAACTAAGTAAAATAAATATTTAGGGTTCCATCTGCTTGTCACGAATCGATTGAATCACGTTTAATTTATTATTAAATTTCCCTGTAATTAAAACATTAGTGTCGTTATATATATTGAACGTTTTTATAGTTTATGTTTTAATAAAACCAATAACGTCGGTTTTTGTAGATATTGTTCCAATTACAACAATTAAATTATTTTAACTTATATATAAATCCACCCACAAATATAAATGTTATTTTATACGTGTTTGAAGCTAAATTCACACAATAAAAAAACTAAAATACTCGGTGGCAAATTTGAAATTGTTCGTTATAGACAAACATGGTACAGTAGATGGGAATTTGGGCTATGATTGAATAAACTTGATTAATTTAAATAATCTTCAATAATTTATATCCTAACAGAAATATCATAACGGAGTCCACTGTAGGTGAATTAGTAAAACGTTTAACGAAACTGGTGCAGTAAAAGATTTATACAAATTATGGCACAGAAAACCCACAACAACTGAAGACAAATCTTTAAATGTTTAAATGTGAAAATTAGGAATTTCAGAAAACATATACAGCAGATATGTTGTCCGTTTACTTCAATACAAGCCATGCGATTTTAAAAAAATTGCAGGTTTTGTTTTATAAACGATGTTTTTTAAGTGACCCCACAGAAAATAGACTAATGGATTTATGTCGACTGATCGCAGGGGCCATTCGATAAAATCGCGCCTTCCAATCGATCTCATCTTATTTTGTGTGGATGGATTTCATTTTCAAGTTAAGTTTTCATTACGGACGTTTGCGAAGTATCAAGTTCCCTGGATATTTGTCCAGTACTCAAGTGTGGATCGTCTTCTAACAGGACACAAACATCTAAAGATTTATTTTCAGTTGATGCAGTTTTTCGGCGTCCTGATTTGGATTAATATTTTACTGAAACAGTTTCGTTGTACCTTTTTCACTAATTTACTGACAGTAGATCTTGTTATGGGATTCCGGTTAGGATATGACACGTTTCTTGTTGACTTCTACGCATATCACCATATCCTAATGTCATTAAAATCTCAATTCGTTCTTTTTCAGATATACGATCCATTGTGACTTTCAATGAACGCCAACAATACTAATTTATTGAAACGTTAAAATTGTTACTGTAGCAATCATTGCCATCTAAATGTATTATTTTAACTCCGGAGGAGATAATGTGAATGTAGCTATAACTCCAAAATTATGGCATTTAGGTGTAGGGGATATTACATGAAAAATAATATACACGTTGATCCATTTGAAATAGAAAAGTTTATTATTATTCCGGAAAAAGGAAAGATCTGCAATAATAAATTCCACTATAATATCGGCCATATCACAAGATTCTTGCACACCAAAATCTATAAAAATCTTGCTATCCGTATCAGAGATAATTGAGGAGTTCCATACTCAAAACTCACTTTGTATATGAAAAATATAACTGCCGGAGGCAGGATTGAATATTGAAATATAAGTCGAAAAAGTGTACTATTTTCGTTTTTTAAATATCCTCTTTCTCAACACAATTTTATAATAACTAAACGTGAAAGAAGGAGATTTTAGTACATAATCTTATTTTCATACTTCCTGAGTAAAATTGAAAATCAGTTTACATGCATTTAACAATCACGAATTGTGCGCGTAACGAATATTTTGAAATAAGGACGTGACTTTACATATTATTCAAATTGGAGTACCATTACAATTAAATAGTTATTTGTGTATTTAGAGCGTAAAGTAACAGATTGCCGCTTGAGAAAGCGCTCCGTGTCGCGTGGCGATCTTTCGAAAGCGGCAATTTTACTTTACGCTCGAAAAACACACATAATTTTTTCTACAGTCGCCCTTTTAATAATTAAAACAGTTTTTTATATTTTCTTAGGTTATAATAGGAGTGCTAGAATAATCGTAATTTTCGCTATTCATCATGATTAACCTTAAAAAGATCTACTGACTAGGAATGTTAAAAAATAATCGATTATTATTTTCTTATAATCGATTTTTAGTTATCGATTTTTATAGTAATAATCGATTATTGACCATTTCTCAAAATTTTGACAATTATTGACCATTTTTCAAAATTTTAACAATTATTGACCATTTTTCAAAATTTTAACAATTGACCATTTTTGACCATATTTCAAAATTTTTGACAATTTTTAAAAAACTAACAATTTTTGACAATTATCAACTATTTTTCAAAATTTTGACAATTTTTAACAATAATTGTCTATTTTTGACAGTTTTTGACCATTTTTGATAGTTTTTGACTATTATTAATCAATTTTGACAATAATTTTCCATTTTTGACAGTTTTTAAAAATAATTGACAATTCTAACCATTTTTGATAGTTTTTGACCATTTTTGACAATTTTTCAAAATTTTAGACCATTTTTCCAGATTTTTGACCATTTTTGACAATTATTGACCATATTTTAAAAGCTTTAACAATAATTGTCCATTTTTGACAGTTTTTGACCATTTTTGATAGTTTTTGACAATTTTGCAAAATTTTTGACAATTTTCAAAAATTTTGACAATTTTTCAAAAATTTCAACAAATTGTGACCATTTTTAATAGTTTTTGACAATTATTGATCAATTTTGACAATAATTGTCCATTTTTGACAGTTTTTCAAAATTTTAGACCATTTTTCCAGATTTTTGATCATTTTTGACAATTATTGACAATTATTGACTATATTTTGAAAACTTTAACAATTTTTGACAATTATCAACTATTTTTCAAAATTTTGACAATTTTTAACAATAATTGTCCATTTTGGACAGTTTTTAATATTTTTTGACAATTATCTACCATTTTTCAAAATTTTAACAATCTTTGACAATTATTGACCAATTTTGACAATAATTGTCCATTTTGACAATTTTTGACCATTTTGATAGTTTTTGACAATTTTTGACAATTTTTGAAAATGTTTGACCATTTTCAAATTTTTTCAAAAGTTTTTGACAATTATCGACCATTTTTGACAATTATCGACCATTTTTGACAATTATTGACCATATTTGACAGTTTTTAACCATTTTTGATAGTTTTTGACCATTTTTGACAATTTTTCAAAATTTTAGACCATTTTTCCAGATTTTTGACCAATTTTGACAAATATTGACGATTTTTGACTATATTTTAAGAACTTTAATTGACAACTTATCAACGAATTTTGACAATTTTTAACAATAATTGTCCATTTTTGACAGTTTTTGACTATTTTTGATAGTTTTTGACAATTATTGGCCATTTTTGACAATTTTTCTAAAAATTTTGACAATTTTCCAAAATTTTTGACCATTTTTCGAAATTATTGACCATTTTTTGACAATTATTTACCGTTTTTCAAAATTTTAACAATCTTTGACAATTATTGACCAATTTTGACAATAATTGTCCATTTTGACAATTTTTGACCATGTTTGATAGTTTTTCACAATTATTGACCATTTTTGACAATTTTTGAAAATGTTTGACCATTTTTTAGGTTTTTGACAATTATCGACTATTTTTGACAATTATTGACCATGTTTGACCATTTTTCAAATTTTTTTAAAAGTTTTTGAGAATTATCGACCATTTTTGACAATTATTGACCTTTTTTGACAGTTTTTGAAAAAAATTGTCCATTTTTAACAGTTATTGATAATAATTGACAATTTTGGACCATATTTCAAAATTTTTTACAATTTTCATATAATTTTATTTGATTTTTAATCTGATATATTGTTAAATATTCACCAATTGAGTTAATTCGGAGGGAGTGGTTTGATTAAATAAGCGAGCGAAAAAGATTCCTTTTTTGCGCTAGAGCATAAAGTAACAATCCTCGGCATTTGTCGACTTTACGATTTCATTTGAATATAGTAATTTGTCATTTTACGCGCGACTGTAGAAAAAAGTTTTTTGAGAAGAATTCAACTTCAAAAGTAGACTTTCCAATGAAAAAAGGTCAAATCAGTTCGTAGTGAAAGTTTAAAGGACCAAAAATGCATTTCCGCTGACAAGGGGTCAATAACTGTATAACTAAATGTAATTATTTATTTATATAGTCGAACTTAATCCAGATAATGGTACCTCCAGATAAACAAGATAAACCTGTATGGATCTAAGAAATTAATAAAAAAACCAATAAAATAAGATTGTAATATTCATAACAATAGCATACAGTGTCTCTCAAACAGTTTCAACATTTCACAAAAACAAATTCTTTGTATAAAGCTCTGCATAACTGTAGACTCGTAATCGAGTACACATTTTCAAAAACATTGGCATACAGACAAAATGAAGAATAATGATTTGGAATAAGTGTAAAATTTCCAATGAACTTGTTACAACAACAACACAACTTGAAAGAGAGAGAAGAATTGTTCGTGTGACAAGGATAATACGAATAACACTACTTGAAAGCACACGCCCATCACAGATGGACGTGTGCGAACAATTCTTCTCTTTCTTTCAAGTAGTGTTGTTCATATTATCCTTGTCGTACTTGTGTAAATCGTATGTCGAGCTAAGATTTTTCGCAATCTGTATAAGGCATTATGTAGGATAGTCAATGCCTAGGGAAACCCAATGAACAGCATCGTCACCTTACTGTGGGTTCCAGGACACACTGGATTGGACGGAAAATAAATAAAAGACAAACTAGGAAAGATAGGGACTTAAACATCCTTTTGGGGGCTAAGACAATCAAATATACTCCATGTGAGTAAAAATGAATGTTACAGAAAGACAGCACTAAGAGTTTTGACAGAACACTGCCGCCTGAATGGGCGCTTCAAAAATCTCAAACTGGTGGAGCAAGAAGAATTTGGATTCTGTGGAATGCCTCCATTCACATACTTACGGCAATACAGAATCCTAGATCATAACATGTAAGAGACAACGAAATCCTGCGTTTATCCTGAAATTCCTTCGAGAAATTGGTCTAAAGGAACTACTAGTCTCTGTCACTTTTCTCAAGAACACAGTGGAAGAAAGAGGCGCAGTCTACTTTAACCACGAAGTCATTCTCAAAATCAAGAACCAACTTTTCAAAATCCAGTCCGATAGTAGGAATGTATTTTTCTTATGGGTACCATCACATACCGGTATACAGGGTAACGAAGACGCCGATACCTCAGCTCAAGAATCAGTCAGCAACAGTCATACCCCAAAATTAGAGCTGATACCTCACCAAGACCACAAGGTAACTGTTAAGAATTTTGTTATGGATAAGTGGCAATATAAATGGAACCTTGAGACCCGCAACAAAATGCATGAAATTGTGACAAATGTGAGAGAAACTCCTTCCCTACCGACTTCAAGAGCTGAACAAATAAAAGCTACCCGACTAAGTATTGGATACACAGCCCTAACGCACAAATTCCTAATAAATAAAGAAGACCCGCCTCAATCTGCCCAATGGAATGAAAATATGTCCATCAAACATGTTATTCTAGAATGTCACCAGTTTGCAAACCAGCGAAGACAACATAGGATCCCCAACACCTTACAGTTAGCTCTCAGAGACCAAATAAACGATTCCTTAAGTTATTTAAAAGACATAAACATGTACAATTTGTAATTTTACTGTTATTCTTTACTTTGTAAATTCCTTTGTAACCACTAAACTGCCAATAACCCTAGTGATTGACGCAGTATATGTTAGATAAAAAAAAAGAGGTACAGTAGATCTGTTAGGTCTCAGTTAAATGTTTAACATCTCAACAACGGCTTAAGCTGGTATTCAGATACATACAGGCTTCATGAAAATAGAATAAAATGCAGTGTGATCCATTGAAAAAAACTTATAGTATTATTTATACTCCTTGACTGTGATACGCCTCTGTGTTTTTCGTGATATAATAAGACGACTTACAGTCAATTCTACAATTTCTACACTAAATGTATTCCTTTATCTTTAATAATAACAAAAATATACATTGTAAGTTGTATACATTTTTTGGGACACACTCTTCTTTTAGCATATTAACTTGTGTATATTCTGTATGTTCCCTGTGGTATATTCATTATTGTTTTACCTATTTTTGTGACTCGCAACTTTAATATTTTTCAGCGAAAAGTATAATTAATGTTTAAATATTTGTTCCATATCTCTGCCTTCTCCCCCCGCAACTTCAGTTATGAAACAATTTTCATTGCAATAATATTTTTAATTAATGAATGACCGGCTTTGCTCTATGAAATGATGGAGTAATTTTCATTCTAGTTTCGAATACATCACAGAAACATTTCTCTTTTAATAAATGTTACACTTTAAAAAGTGTACTGCTGTTATTCGAAAATTAAAAATGAATTTTTAAAAAAGCTAAAGCTATTTACTCTTACTGAGTATATCGCATGAGAAGAGGAAGACAACAAATGTGATACTCAAACTCCTGGACCAGGATTGATGCTAACCGTTCTCAAAGGAAAAAAAAACGAAATAAAAAGGACCAAAAGTAATCAAATTTTCAAGAAATGGGGACTATCAAGTTAATCTTTTCGTGGAAGATTGTGGATTGAGTATGAGTACGTGCATTTCGAAAATTGACATCAGAAATATATCAAAACAACTTTTCCTGTAATCTAACAGCATAATTTTTGACGTCACAAAACTTTTGACCCCCCGTGCCCCTTATCACATTCCGGTGATACTCTCCACCCTTTAACGTGTGACGTAATTTATGGATGACCCCTAAGCACAACCTTATCGACTGAATGAATGAAAAGTCTACCTTATCGTAATTTTGTGACTATTGGCTCATATAAGAAGAATAATTTAAGAATTCAAAATTGAAATTTAGCTGTCTTTCTAACCCAAACCCAGTCTGAACAAAGTTCTTAGATTATATTTATGTGAACTGCGTACGTGTCCTTATTTTCCAGAATTTCATCGACGAAAAGACCTCTTGTTTGTTTGATGATAAAATTTGTTGGAAACAACTAGCAGTCTATAACATGCAAATCTGTCACGAACCTCGACTCTAAAAATACATTTTTCAACGACCAGCATATTACATTACACTCGCTTACTTTTAAAATTATTAAAGTTTCTAACCATAGACAATTTTTTCACAACTAAATTTCACCTGAAATTACACAGCTGACGGAAAATTTCATTTTTGTGTGACGCAATAAAATGGGAAATGGGAGCGTTTGTAGTCATTGCATTTTCAGTTTCTGGAGGGGATTCCCGGGAAGCGGCATAATTGAGAATGTCATTTTGTAGATCCGACTGATCGTGAAGCTTCAAGATTTCGTTATCATCTTTTGACAATGTAAAATGCTGGTTTTATATGCAACTACTGCAAGCGCCAAACGTGATGGCGAGCGATCGCGCAGGTATAGACTCTCCCAACTAAATTACTATTGGATTACGATAATCCTCTTGCCGGTCAGTGTCGTACCTATAATTAGTTTCAATTAGGGTAGCAAATGGAAAATGATTTCTTTGTAACTTCTTTTCTTATTTTATTCAGTATTATAGGTAGTAGTACAGTTCATTAAAATGTTATATAATGATACACTTATTAAAAAATAAACTTTAATCAGTCATCATCTGAATACAAATTTTCTTCATCTTCACTGCTGCTTGTGCTGCTATTCTCATTTAAATTTATAATCACTGGGTTAACCTCTGTTTGAACATCTGTGAATGTTTCATTTTCCCAATATTTTCGCTCTATATCTACTACATGTCGGCAACTCTTTGCCATTCCTCGGAAGTCATTTGATCAAACTCGTGCTCCGCCAGTTTCCAACTTGAAAGTTACATTCTTTTGGGACCCATTGTTTTTGACAGTAGCCCAAATGAGATCAATGAGATTCAAATCCGGATGGTAGGGTGGAAGTCGCAAAACGTTATGTCCGTGTTCAAGCATAACCTCATCAAATTTGTATCTAATATATGATGCTTTTTATTTCTCTTGATCAACTCGTATAATTCGGGTTTGAGCATGTCAGGGGTGAACAAAATGTTTTTTTTTCGTGCAGCCACTTCACCATGTCAGCCTTCCTAGAATTTGTGTTGGGGGCTGGATTAATTTGAATATTATGGTATGGAGCATTATCGGTCACGACTATCGAATTCACAGGTAAATTTGGGATCAACTTTTTTTGTAACCATTTACCATAATTTTCAGAATTAATTTCTGAATGATAATCCCTCTGATCACCTCCTGCAAGGACAATAATGAGACTTGGTCTCTTCGAAATATTTTTAAATAACCCTTTGGTTGATTCATCCGTCCAGTTCTTAGAAGATGTATGTCCACTATGAAGGTATGATTCATCAAGAAACACAATTGGTCGCTGTTGGCTACGAAAATAATTTATTTTTTGTAAATACTTGATCCTCAATGCTCTGAACTCCATTTTCTCTATTAAAATGTTTCTATTATTTCCAGTCCTTCTCCATTTCAAACCTATTTTCTTCAAAATTCCACGAAGAGATGTTCCGGAAGCCACAATTCCCAAAACGTCATTAATTTTGTGTTGTAACTTTTTTACCGTAATATGAAAGTCTTATGAAAGTCGTAAATAATCCGTCTAATATTGGCTTACTCATACTCGGGAATATCAGTTATTGGTGCTCTTCTAGGCCACTTTTTTTTTGGGGTGGAAAATTTTACTTGCACGTTATTTGCAGAAATTAATTGCTCCCCTTCTTTAACCACTCTTTCAATGGTTCTTATCGAAATACCTAATGCAAAATAAAGATTTGTGTTGGAATAGTTATTTTTGAAATTTATTTAATGTTACCTGTAGCGTGAGATGTTTTATTTTTCACATTTGATAACGTATCCGACTCACATTTGACACTTTGAAAATAATTGAACACTTTAAAAATTATTTCACGTGCCTGACTCTTGATAACTGGTTTTTTGTTAGGCGATGACATTTTTTCAGAAACAACATCAAAATTATTCAGACAATGCCAAACGCCAACAGAATTGGAGGACAACTAATGATACGCCTCTGTACAGAGCATTTATATGTCTTGCAAGAGCTGTAGTGGGAGGTAACATTGAAAATGAGTTTGTGCGCATGGGGGCGGGCTCGCCATCATGTTTGGCGCTTGCTGTAGGTCTTCCGTAGTCTGAAGAGACAGATGTTGAAAAAGAGATCAGCGATGAGCAGTAAATAATAGTTCGAAAACTCAACAGAATGGCGCTTGCGTAGTAAAGGTAGATGAAACTAATTTAGCAGTAGTGGATAAAGTAAAGTCGGCCAGCCTTAGTGTTTGATTTTTGAAATGATGGAGCAATAATGGGAAAAAATTGTATTATGAAAAGTTGTCAAAGTGAACGTTGGATGAAAAATGAAAAAATTTATACACCTCAGCCACTATTTACTCATGATTTCCTTGATAATTGATTCGGGGGTACATCTCTACGCTCAGTATAAGCATTGCTTAGTAATATTATTAAACAATGGTATACGTTACTTATTGTAATGTTTTTGTTATTTATTAAAATAGTTTTCACCAGTGGGATAAAATTATACACACTCCTATGGCGAATTACTATTGATTTATTTATTAAACTTAATTTATATACACACTCTACTTTATGTCTACTAATTTATTTACACTCGGTATAATAGTTCAAATTTTTTTTTACCACTTGAATATTACACTATTTATCTTCACTATTTCATTCACTGTCTGATTACTAAGAACTTCTGTAAACTGTCTGTGAACTAACTCTTTGTCATCGTTTTACTAACTCAACTCACTCAAAAACCCGCGTATATATAGTCTTTATTAACTCTCGAAAATTCTTGTATTTCCCACGCTCGTCATGTGCGCAAACAATACGCTCTTCTAGAATGTTCTCGAAAGGAGCGCATTCGCCAAAATTTACAGTCGAGAGACAGGGCCGGCTTTGAGTTGGTGTCCTCGCAACACTATGTTTCAAATTTTGTAAAATAGAAACTATCGGTTTTTGGCGAAGTATTTGTCGCTGATCGAAGTCGGGGGGCGGGTCGCTAGGGAGAGAAAGAGGGTGAGCGAGACATATACTTTACTGAAATATTTATCTTGTGTTATTCCAACTAATATGATTCGAGTTAATGCTAGAAGCCAACAACAAAAACTTTTTAATAAAATCATGAAATTATTTTGTGTAAATAATTTTCAGCATTTGGTTGACAATTTATTAATAATTAAAATCAAAATCCCATGACATTCCGCGAGTTCCATTGTTCTTGATGATTTTTTATTCAAATATTGTTTTATTTGTTGTAGTACAAAGCTTTGTTTGGCTTTTATTGCTTAACATGAGTGTACACCGATCTTTCTGGAGAGCTATCCAAATTTAAATTAAAAATAAAATATCGGTTGCTTAGTTACTCACAATTTACGTGGCACCTACATATAGTTGTGTAAACATAATGTACATAAAATGCAACACCCTTGAATAAATATCAGAGATTACTTTCCCGGAAAACAAATATAAATATATATAATGGTGAATGTTTCGGTTTGTATTATTTAAATTTTGATATATTCGTCACCACGTTTAAAATGATATCGTGCTTATATAAGATTGATGAAATATTCATTTAGATTTTTTTTTTCGGTAACTCGTGTAAATCACACATATTAGTTGTCTCAAGTGATATATCATAGCATACTTCCCAAATAGAAGAACCGAACAAAACAAATTATCTTTGATCTGGGTTCTCGGGGTTGGTAAGGAGGGGGCTCCTTCATAATAATGGGTGCCGTAGTTTGCCAACCAAACATGAAATTCCAGATAGATTTTCCAATTCTTGCAAACTCCACCAGAACTGGTGTAGATTATCAACATTACCAAGAATTAATTTGTATAATAGACAAATTTTAAGTTACTGTCCCCTGGATCATGATATGACAAGACTTGAACTATCAGAAGATTTGACGTTCTGTCTGGAAGATGTTGTAGCTGCATTTATCTTGAGTATGCTTCCCGAGCTGGATATCCAATTTTTGGCCATATAAACTCATTGGCTTCGTTGAAAAACTGGACTTACTTCGTAAATCATGGATTATGGTAGGCCAAAATAGACTCTCACATAGTGCAGAGAAGAGCAAAGCAAACCCACTCACTTTTACCTCAATCTAATTTATTTATTTCTGTAATAGCATTTTCTAGAGGTTTATGGGTGATCCAATCTACTGTATCAGTATCGCAACTTTTTGGCTCTTACTTTCTCCTTTGAAAACTTCCCGAGCATCTGGAGTTATTCATATTTCACCAAACAGCTTCAGCTTCTTATCAAAGCCTATTAGTTTATGTGGTGAATTATATTTCAGGTTTGTGGGCGATGGGAGAGAGAGTCCCTTACAAACATCAAATTCCAAAGTTTATGCTCCGCTGTTTTATCATATTCCAGACAAAAACTTCAACTTTCTATTCATGGTCTTCTTCGGCAGTTTTAAATTAATTCCTCCAAACTTTGTTCTATTTCTTCTTCACTGGAAATAATTACTGAATGAGGATTTTTTGTAGATTTGAAAATTTAACTTTTGGAAGATTTAAAATTTAAATAGTTCGCCATTTATGCTGTGACGTACATTACCTGAAAGAGAAGTTAGCTACATAAGGGTTGACATAGGAACACAATTCTGTCGTTTTCTTTTTTGAAATCGTGATGAAGTATAGGTTATGCTTATTTTATATAGACCATTCCAGAATGACGTCACTGACAGGTCGGCCATGTTGTGCTGGAGGGCACATGTTTAGATTTAATTAATAATTTATAGTTAGTGTTATCGTTTTGTAGTGTTGTTAATTGACAATCTTACCTAATTTCCTAATAAGTCTTTAATGTACCCAACATGATTTAATTTGATTTTTCTTCATATTTCTAAATTGTTTTAAAATACATTTATGTGAATGGTGAATTGAACGATGTTAATGATCTACAAACGTTTTTATGGAATAAAATGAAACGGTTTAAAAACAGCACAATCGTTAGAAAATATTTTGTGAAGATATGATCATATAAAATTACCGAATCAAGCGAAGTATAATAAATTGCAACATTGCTTGAATATTTGAAAATTATACTACATTTTTCTCGCTTTACCGTAAAGCCAGGTAATGAGGACATTATAATAATAATAATAGATCAAAAAACGGGTTACAATATTTTATGATTTAAGAGTGGAGACTCCAAATATAAGAACATTGGCTCCAAGTTTCTCCTGTATCTTTTGCACACTATTTTCTAAATTGAAAAAGTGTTAAATCCTATGTAAGTATTACTAAATTATACTTTGATTATGAATATCTTCATTAACAAACTTTGTATATTACCTAGAAATTACTATTAAGAGTACATGTTACCATACTTGTAGCTAGCAGTATAAGTCAAAGTTATAACAACTACCTTATAAATTATGTAGTGAATTAAATAAACATTTTGTCAAGTATTCCCAAAAGTAATCAGGATGATTGAGCGTTCTATTGAATTATTCAGTCATAGTAACAAGATGTTTGTACGGTATTGTTAAGCTGCGTATTTTTTTCGATAAATTGGATAGAGTATTTAAACGAAAAATCGAATGTAAATATAGGTATGGGAGAATTTTGTGAAATTAGGGTTCATTAAGTAGATGATAAGTTGTTATAATGAAAAATAATAAAAAATTGTTTACATTATTACATTATTTATAAGAATTCATAAATGAGAAGGAAAGACTTACCTTAATATTGATGAAAAGCTAATAATTCTTTATACAATTATTTGAAATAACGAACAATTTGATTTAATAATACTTCATTGAAATTATCAAGAGAATTTGAAAATATAGTTTGACAGAATTATAACCTAAATCATGGTTGAGTTGTCACTGTCAAAAAGACATGAATATCAATGAATATGTGTCATGCTTTGACAATACAGAAGGATTAGCCAGAATCAAAGAATAATAATAGCAGAAATTGGTGTGTTGTGATTGGAAGATTATTATGGATTTTTAAATTATAAAAAACGGTTCGTTATTATAAATTTAGACTGGGTTTATTTAAGAGAAGTAATGGTATAGATTTATTGTACATTTTTTTTAAGATTACATGAATACTAATAAAATTATAGATTGTATTAAATTTTCTATTACATGTTAAAGAATAATTCATATAATCAGGTATTTTCTTAAAAAAGGGACAATTTAAAGGTTTCAATTTGTGAAGAAGAAAAATATTAGTAAAAGGACGGATATTAAAGATCATAATAGATATTTTCCGTCGACCGTGTATTAACATATGCTATTAACGTTCTCAAAATTATACAAAATCATACATTAATGACCCCCATTAATGCATAATGCATAAAATCATACATTAATGACCCCCATTAATGCATGATTTACCTACATTAATCAACGATTTTCTGCAGGCAACCCAACGCACATCTTATACATTATATTTATATTGACAGTTACCTGTGGTGTAGGCAACCAAACATACAACAACGTCTTCAAAAAATGAATCCTAGTATTGAATACTTCTAGTTTTTGACTTACCTATCGTTTTATTTTATTATTCTACAAAATTATAATAATTATTAGTGTTAAGACATCCAAAAAAGAATTTAAGAAAAACGAAAACAGTGACATTTGAACCAGCGACCATCTCTGTGACATTTCAATGTCATTATTTATTTTTGACAGTACTTACCTATGAAACAAATAAATATTTTTAGTTTTTAAATATTGAGAAAAACGAATACAACTGATACAGTCGACGGAAAAGCTTTGTAACTAACACGAGTATTAAAAGGGCAATTAACAATCTCGAACATTAACGCACTCGCTCTGCTCGTGCGTTAAATTATCTCAATTGTTAATGGCCCTCATTAATACACTTGTTGGTTAAATAACTATAAATAAGAAATTTAAGAATTTTAACTAATATAAAAAAAAATCAAGTGATAGTAAAAATTTCACTTAGTAACGAGTATTATTGATTTGGAAAATTATGAAGGAACGTTTTTGATTTTGAAAGAGTATTGTCAGAATAAGATTTTTGAGGAAAAATATGAAATAAAAAGTATAGAAAGAGTGTTGGAGAGTTGAAGGAGCTGGAAATTGATCCAGAAAATTGGGAAAAAAAGTAAAAGTCAGGTTTTGGAAAGGGTAAAGGAGGCTCCTACCTGATTGGAGTCGTTGAGTTGGTCCTGTATTCCAGGAGAGTGTGAATTGGTAACACTCTTGTACGATTTGCAATCCAGACAATTGAAAGGCCATCATCAGTTCGGTGCTTCGTGGATAGTGTCAGGTTGGTTTATTTTTATTGGTACCAATATAAATGATTAAGAAATAATTTGATAAGATGTACATCTGTAAAGGGGGTTTAGATTATTAACAAGTTTTAATTTTAATTAAATTCTAAATTGTATCTATCTCACCTTATAACTGAAAGCACTATTTCATTTTAGGTTAAGTTACTTCTGTTCCATAATTTTTTTTGTTATTTGCCACAATAGTATTTAATATTCATGTAATTTTTCTATAAATGCATTCATCATATTATTAGTGAATAGTTTAATTGAGATTCCTTGCATTTTATTAATATAAATAGTAATTTTTTTTGTATAGATAGAATATTATATCTCTTAAAAATTAAACTGTAGACATCTCACAACACAGATCATAGTTATTAAAATTCGTAAATACGTGGTTGGGATCTGTGTTAATAAGGAGTGCTTTCCAGGGGCGTAACAAAATTCATTAAAATTAATAAATTGTTGTATTCATAAAATATATTTGATTCAAAGTTTTAACATTAATATAAAAACAAAATTATTTATCATCGCCGGAATCCAAAGAGAGTAAGAGTTCATCTTCCGATTTATAGATGAGCTAGCTTAAAAAAGGGCTAGTTCATAAAATGAGTTAATGAAAATAATATTAAATCATAACAATATAAAATAAAATAATAAAAATAATTAACAAATCTTAACAATATATCTGTTTTTAAAGTTATTGTAACGCAATAGTTATTTGTGTATTTAGAGCGTAAAGTAAAGTAAAGTTTAATAATTAAAACAGTTTTTTATATTATCTTTTGGCGGTTTTCTACTAAACGGACAGTTGAGTTTGTGTTTTGTTTGTGTTTTCTAGAACCTGAAAAACAAAAACAAAACTGAAACAAACCAAAAACTGTTGTTTCCATTAAGCGACCTACGTTTTGTTCGAGTTTTGCTTTCGGTCCTTTTCCATTGGGTGACGCGATAGCCGAACACATTTCTTCAATAAACAATCAGCATGCTTAGAGAAAAAGATTTTCTTATTCTTAGTTGTGGCTGGTTTATATTGCGGTCCTTGGAAAAAAAGTAAGAGCATATGTATTTTTTACTACCAATAATTTATTAATAAGTAAAGCATTATTATCATTTAGGAGAAGAAGACGGCGACAACACAGATATTGGGTTCGATCATTTTTATCTAGAAGAGGAAATGAGGGTGCTGCACAATTAATGGAGGATATCCAAAATGATGACATGGATTGCAATTACCAACTCACAAGGTCAATTGACTTATGTTTATGATTACTGCATATAAACCCCGCATTTAATCTCTTGAATTTATATACAGCGTTTGAAAACAAATTTCTCATCTATGAAAAAAATACGTTATTTACCTACCTACCAACTTATCAATTTGGTTCAAAAGTTTTGTCTAGACTAGCAAAACGAAAATATAGAAGTGGAATACCTAATGAAAACCCAACTAACAAACTGAAGTTTCAAAACACGTCGGAACTTTTTGATGTTACCGCCTCCAAACGACGGGACCCGAAAAACAAAACATCAACTGTCGCAAAACACGCCAAAAGTTGCAGTTTAGTTTTATTCGAGACCAGTTTGTGATTTGTTTTTGTTTTGTCCGTTTAGTGGAAAACCAGCTTTATGTTATAATAGGATTGTTAGAATAATCGTCATTTTCGCTATTCATCATGATTAACCTTAAAAATATCTACTGACTTGTTCAGACTTGTCAGAATTCGAATCAGAATATCAATCAATAGTTGAAGTGAGAGGGAAGAACACACGCACGCGCTTGACAATAGGAAGTCAGGTCAGAAGTCAGAAGGGCGGTTCCATAAATATTCACCAATTGAGTTAATTCGGAGGGCGTGGATTGATTAAATAAGCGAGCGAAAAAGATTCCTTTTTTGCACTAGAGCGTAAAGTAACCATCCTCGGCATTTGCCGACTTTACGATTTTATTTGAATATAGTAATTAGTCATTTTACTCGCGACTGTAGAAAAACCATTTTTATAAATCCTCGAAGTAAACACCAAAGAAATCCAAGAATTTCGACTGGCGATTTTCACCAGTTGTGTTCCAGAACCGATGGCGTCGGGAGTCTTTTAGAACGGCGGTTGTTTAGGTATACGAGGAATATAGAAGATTCAAGAAAGCTCGAGAAATGAGGAAGACTATTTACAGGGTGATTGATAAGTGTCATAAAGCTCAGTAGGTCTGTTAACTAGACATAGAAGATACCGAAAAAAGGTATATTATATAAAAATTGTAGTTAGCTTTACGCTTCATATTTATAAATAAGTTACAATGTTACATGGTGTTCCATAATTCAGTACCAAATCAATGTTATTTTTTCAAATAAAACACCCTATATTTTACTTTAAAACTGAAATTCGCTTCACTTCCCCACTACAAAAATATAAGGTTATAATCTGTTATACAAGTTCAACGCCCTGTATAATTGGATAGGAGTAAAAGAATAATACTCTATCAAAGCCTAATATTTTCAATGATCATTAAAATTTATAAACACGAATGATTTTGCTAATATTTATTAAATCAAATACAAGATGAGTCAAAACTCAAGTACATTATTTTCTCAGTAATTTTAAATGGATCACCCTGTATTTTATATCATTGTCGGAAAGTACTATTACCATACTTACTTCTATTTTTATCACAGTTGAAGGATTACCAAAAATTATACTTATGGGAAAATAAGAAACAACTCGCAAAAAAACAAAATTTTGACTAAAATGAAGTAGGTCTTAATTTAGAATTATTACAGTTTCCTGTAAAATTGTCGTATTTAATAAAGCGTGTTACCAACAGATATCAAAGAATAAAAATATATTATTCTACGCTTTACAACTATTACAGGAAACTGTGATAATTCTATATGTTTCAAGCTAACGAGCTTGTTATCAAATTTCGAATTTTGGTTTGTGACTTAGAGGTGTGATGTCGCTATTTTCGCAACTAAAACATTTCCGTAACTGGAAGATATGTATAGTTGTTGATTATAGTCATATTTCAGTCCGGGATTAACTTTCGGACGATAACATATACGTTGTACTGATGAGGCGCAATACGCCGAAACCGGTCTACAAAGTATGTTGTCCCTTCTAGTTGCAAACCAGAATGGTTGGTTTAAATCTTGTAGATTTACCAACCCCGTTTGACTTAGACGTGTAATTCAATGTCTGTCGGGGCATGTAGCCCGGGAAGCAGTTCTTTCTTCTATTTTTATTCTTTGATATCTGTAGGTCTTAATTACAAAACATCCGATAAACTATCAGATACCTAATTGATGCATTGCATAAAAAAATTAAAATATCTCAAAAACTACTAACTTTAGAAGTTAAGAAATGCCTAATAAAAATAGGAGTATAGTACTTTTCGACAATGATATAAAATACAGGGATATCCGTTTAAAATTACCGAGAAAATAATGTACAAGAGTTTTGACTCACCACGTATTTGATTCAATAAATATTGTCAAAATAATTCGTGTTTGTAAGTTTTGAAAATAATTAAAAAACTTTGGTTTCGATAGATTTTATTATTCTTTCCCTTCTGTCCAATTATACAGGGCGTTGAACTTTTTACGATTTTGACGGAAAATTGGTTATAACTTTTAAAATACCCAGTATAACATATAACCAGATATTTTTGTACTGAAGAAGTGAAGCAGATATCAGTTTCAAAGTAAAATATAGGGTGTTTAATTTAAACAAAAAAACATAACTTTGATTTGGCACCGAGTTATGGAACATTCTGTAAAATTGTGAAGAATTTTAAAATGTGAAGCCTGAAGCCGCCTACAATTTTAATAATCAACTCTTTTTGATATCCTTCATGATAAAAGACCTACTGAGCTTTATCCCACTAATAAATCATCCTGTATATATGTTAATTTTTAGTAATGAGACGGTTAGAGAAATAGTAATTATTTAAGATAAATAGTGTGATATTTAAGTTGAGAAAAAAATTAGAATCATCACACCGGGTATTAATAAAGTGATATTCATAATATACAGTGTGTTTTATCATTCAGGTGCAAATAAGTTTCATTTAAAAGTAGTTACTGTTGAAATAAGAACAAAAGTTACATTATAAACGTCCAAACATCTTTCGTACTCAGTCGTAAGCAACTAATTACAGCTCGTATCCTCGAGGGAATTCCGACATTCAAATATTTCCTATTTCTTTTAACAACAGTCGAATTTTTAGAATTTCATTTTCCATTATCATCCACGTCTGTAAAGGCTTTTGTAACAAACAAACATCAAAATACCTAAACGTAAAACAACACAAAGGTAAAAGTGAAAGTAAGTCTTTTCACAATATTTCTCTGTAATTATCTTTGTTTAAATACTGTGATTTATTAAAATTCATCAGTGCGCACCTCGTCTCAAAAGATTAAACAGATTTTAATCTCAATGACTCGTTTGCTTTTAATTCACGATCTACTTCATATATTTATACTCTCAATACGGGATTAAATAGCAACGGTATTTTGAAAGACTTGATGAGATTTCACTGAAAGTGAAATGCACTATGATGTTCCACTGAACAGCTCAAACACTAGTCAAACTATATTAGATTAATTGAAAACCTTAAAATTGGAGTTGATCCTTGTTGATTTATATCAGAAATACGTAGACAGGATGATTAGACGAGAGCGCACTACGTTAAATATCGAAATTCCTCGAGTCGCGTCCTAGAATTATGGAAAAAAAAATTTGCTAATAAAATCGAAAATTGAAGAGAATCAAAATTGAAGAGAATCAAAATTGATGATTGATCTTTGAGATCAGTTTTAATCATTTTTATTGAAGACAAATGTTCGAATATAATATACAGGATGTATTATAAAATGACTGTTTATGTCTGCTGTGCTTGGAATGTGTCGGAAGCTTGTTTACCAAAACAAGAATCTGAAGGATTTTGTAATTAAACATGAATGAAATTCTGTATGAACTGATTGAAACATCTTTACAGTTTTCTCTTTTACTCCACACTGACGTCAGAAAAACAGGACACACAAAAAACAGGTTATGAAAGGGATGGATACCTATTGCTTTTTAAAGGATCGTAGTGGGTTCAAAAGGACGAAAAATAATTTTAATAATTGGGATGTGATTTTAATGATACTTTAAGGAATATTTTGGAAATAAAATGGAATTTCAGATATATTTGGAGTGAAATATAACATAGCATTCAATTCCAGGTAAAATACAATTAGAAATAAAAATTTTTGGGAAAATGATGTTACAAATTAATGAAAATATTTGGGGTTATAAATAAATATACAAGAAACGTCAAATTTTACGAATATTATAACAAGGCGACAAAAGGATCGTGAGGCTCGATAACGTTTGGACTCCTCACGGTAGATACAGCGAGTTGCTTGAGTATAGACAAGCAAAAACGAAATATTTCATTTCGCCTTAACTAGGGCTTAGTAACAATAGGTGAGAAAAATTGATGTTAAAATGGTCTCACGTGAATTTTTGAACTATTTTCTGCAGCATTTGGTGATAACAACTGGGTATATAGTTCAGAATTTTCAACAATGAAGTTGTTTAACTGAAGAAGACAATTTGGTTATCGAAACACACGTAAGATAGTGAACATTGTTATTGTTAGTGAAGTCGTAGTGTACACTGCGAGAAAAATGGTCTTTCTCATCGAACTGTTCACAATAATAATAAAGAACACTTCACAATATTTCGTTGACTCGGCATCTGGCCTTAAGGATTTAATAATAAAAGTTTGTAAGTCCCTCATTGTACAGAAAACAGCGGTAAAATTTGGATACAAACATATAAATTAAATTTATTTTATTGAAAAAATGACTGGGTTTTAAAAACAAATTTAACTTCTATTTATTAATTGGAATTGAAGAGGTTAAACTGTTGAAACATACAGGGTGGCCCACCGTATGCGCTTTGAATCATTTCATCTAATTGGCCGGCCTGTATGTTTCAACAATTTAATTTGTTCAATTCCAATTAATAAATAAAAGTTGAATTCGTTTTTAAATTTCAATGATATTTTTCATAAAATAAATTTAATTTATGTTTTAGTAGCTAAATTTTACCGACTACGGATCTGCTACTGTTTACTGTACAATGAGGGATTTATAAACTTTTATTATTAAATCCTTAAGGCCAGATGCCGAGTCAACATTGTGAAACGTTCCTGACTACAAACTACATCTTCACTGAGCTTTTCTAAGCATGGCCACTACTTTCCTGTCCTGTCTTTCCGCATGTGATTTGGAAGTTCCAAATTAAATTTTTTGATTTATACAAAGTACTCTCCAATTTTATCACTTCAACCTCTTTCATTTCACAAAAAACTAAGGAGGTTATTATCTAATTACGCTATTTTAGTTTCCATCTAAACATTAATTTCACCTTGGTATGTGTTAACAGTAGGAAATCTGATAATATTTCTATATAAATTGTACTTAATTACTACAAGAAACCGATTTGTATAAATTACCCTACCAGTTAATTATTCTTAAAAGCTGCAGAAATTAATGTGGTTAAGAGGAAAAATAATTAAAGCGTGAGTCAACAGGACGATAAGAAAATTCGTTTAATTGAAGTTTTTTTACACTTTCTTGACTTCAATCATTTTGACATGTTTACATAACTTTCCGGGGTGAAATATGAGACTTTTATCAAAAATGAAGAGAAATTTGAATACATTTCAAAGGACACAGGATAGATTTGTAATTAAGATTAATATGGGGCTTGTATGATCCTAAGAGCCTCTCCACTACGATACCTGCAGATCTATTGTTTGTACCCTCATGATATGCTAGACCCGTCCTTATTACGTAGACTCCTCCTCATATTAGGAGGGGTGTGGTTTTTCCTCCCCTATCATTGAAAAATCCAATCCTATAGTCAAGCCTTCGCAGAGGCGCAGTATGACAGTTGAGGCTTCCTCATCTTCTTAGACAGACCTTATTATGGTTGTGTCTACTAATCCAATGCTGTTTGTCAAGTCTACAGTGACAGGAGCGTGACCAGGATCCTGGTTGTTCGCCCATGTTGGCCTAGTTGACCCCATATGTACTCCTTGAACTTTTCTTGATGTTTCTTTAATCGCCTGTTTGGTGCCAAACGCCTTGTTCCACCATTTTCGAGACTGTATTTTCATCTAAATACTGCTAACGTATGTCCTGAAAGTTTTGGCACAAAATTACTTTGCTTTAATTTTAACAAAATAAAATAATATCAAGTTGCCTTTGGAAACATAAGTTTGGTTATTTCGTTTACTGTCAGTTGAAATTCATTTATTTTGAAGTTTTCCTTTTAAGATGTCGTATACATTAGAAAGAGGAACAAGTATCTACAAGTTAGCTGAAATCTGTCGAATATTCCAGAATGAACAAATTTCACGCAGAACCATTTATAGAACATTAGCGGAGTGCGAGCAAGGAATACCATGACTGAATCTCCCAAAAAGACCACGTGCCTCTACTGTACAGAGGTCAGAGAGATTGGTAAGAAGAGCAAAAAACCAGGTTGGAATTTCAACGAGGAGACTGACTCGTCAATAGAGATCTTCTAAGAGTACGATATCGGTGGAATTGAGGAGGAGTGGTCTAAAATATCGAAAGAGACTTAAGTGAAATACTCTCAAGCGCAACTCCTTCGTATACCAAGTTGCTGTCATCAACTGAGGCTTGTACATTTTGTCAATGAAAAAAATCATTATTGTAGTAGACGAAAAGTATTTCACTTCAAGTAATTCTGAAATGAAGGAAAACGATGGATTTTATACGGACAACGTAGAGAATTGCCCTGAAAATATTAGATACAAACATAAAGCGAAATTTGTAGATAAAATCCTTGTCTGGTGCGCAATTTCTAGCAGGGTTGTAGCCCGACCTTTTTTGTGAAGAGTGAGGAGTGAGAGTGGAGAGGGTTGAATAGTCAGAGCTATATTGGTAACTGCCTTTCCAAATTACTTTAGTTTGTCCACGAGCATCATGCTAATGACGATATCATGTTTTGGCCAGACCTATCAAGAGATACCCAAAATTGGCTTCGACAACGCCACATACCTTTTGTTCCGAAAAACGATAATCCTCCAAACTTGCCGCAGGCTCGCCCTATAGAGGGTTTTTGGGCTTTACCGACTAGGAAGGTTTAACATGGAGGCTGGGAAGCCCAAGATTCAGAACAATTAAAAGGGAGAATTTACGAAAAACTGAGATGAATTAATCTTAATTCCGTACAGGACCTCATGAGAAACACTCGAAGATATTTGCGACTGTTAGAGCAGAATAGGCCACTGCACAAAATTCGCTAGTATAGTTGATAGTTAAGTATTGAGTTTGTAACGGTTGAATTTGTCACTACGTCTATTGTATATATTAAGTATTTGTAAATAGTAATTACCTGACCGATATTGTCTTTATGTTTCTAATATCATTTTTCCACTACGAAAGTACTTCAGTAGTTAAATAGTTTCTGTCAGCCCAGAGTTTTAGGGGCTACTCTGCCATCATCCTTCCGGTGAAGTGGTGCAGGCTGTAACCATACCTGTCTTCACATCTTGACAACAATTTTATATTTTGTCGCTAGGTAAGGTGAATAATAAAACTAGCGCCTACTTGGTAAATGTCCGTATAGATATATTCATGTTAGTTGTTTCCTTTTATTTGTTATATTATAATTCATAATTAAGGGTAGTAAGGGGTTTTATCTCTTGTGGATTTTACTTTAGTTTTTAGTTACCGTGGGACTACTGCTTTTGTTTCTGGCTTTGATTATATCACCTTTGGGGTGTAGCCACAGTAGTCCAAATACTTTGTCCGCTTCAGCTTGATAAACGCTAAAGTTTATTAGGGTTCAGTCATAAATTATTACTGACTCCTTGACTTGAAGTCTAAAACATTTAAAGTAGTAATTAGGTTTGTTACAACTTACTGATCTATATAGACATACTTTACTTTTGAGTTAAAGGTATATTTTCTTCATTTATCTACCATATTTTGGCTTAAGCAAATACATACTAGTTAGAAATCTTCTATGTAAGATGGCATTCGAATATTTTCGGAACATCTACTTATAATATATTAGCTGTTATCGCCATGTGTTTTGTATGTTAAATCCGAGTGTTTGATCTTGCTTTGTTTACGTTGGTTTGGTATTGTGGAACTATGTTTACTCAAATTTATTTGAATAAGTTTTAATACATTGACTTTATCATTTATCTCCAATGTTTACAAGTGTTTATTTGTAGGATGACATTGACATTTGGACCGTGACAGCTGTGTCTTTGGATAAAAGCGTTCGTTCGTCATGACTTACATAGAAGTGTAGCACTTTATGACTTGATCTGTGCGGAACACGCTCGGTGTAGTGAGCAGTGTAGTTCGGATGTATGTTTCGGCTAGGTTTCTCTGTGGTAGTATTCTGTATTGAAGTTGAAGATGTGTCACTCACTTCTTCTTTCCGGTGTGTGCTCCTACTTGATAGTTGGTTTCCAAAAGTGCATGGAACTTGAATCTGAATTTCATTAATGACTGGGTAGTCATCTCCTGCTGGGATTTATAGGTTCTCGTTCTGAATGAGTTGTGGAATATACGGCTAGTATTTTGGTTCTACGGGAGTTCGTATTGTTGAAGAATTCCGTCCTGTTCTGGAAGCCGTTTTCACAAACCCTTATAGGGGATATATTGCACTAAAACGATTGTAAGTATTTTCTCTACTTACTGATTTCGCATCACTATGTATTATCACTATTCAAAGGAAATCGCCAACGTTGAAGTTTTGAAATTGAAGGTGTGCCACATGCTGTTGTTGGTTCGTTATTTGTTGGTAGCCGTCCAGTAAGAGGAAAATTTTGAGTATTGGACCCTTTTTGGAAAAGGTATGTCTCATAGATTTGTAGTTTTTGTAGATAAAACAGTTGGTGGTAAAATACTACCTGTTGATTGTAAATTTTTGATTAAGACAGTCTATTCTGTTACCCTGTGTATATTTTGTTTTCTTTGCCCGCTTTAGTCTAACGAATACTATAATTCGTGGGTGGTTCTTCAAACTTACCCTGGCTACGACCAAAAACAGTTTATTTTAGATGCTTATCGCATTCTTATTATTTGATTTAAATTCAGTGTAGTATACTGTTACTGACACTGTTCATTGTAAGTAGGTCTTATGGCTACTTTGTGGGTTTGATTCAGTTAATTTGGGGTTGATTTTGATTTGTACGTACTTGTAAATTCTTATAAATTAGCTTCTGGCATAGGCCGAGACAAGCTTAACTTGTCGAGGTGTTGGATTGGTTCCTGTATAGGCTCAGTTTTTAGCTGACACCTGTTTTAATTTTTAAGGGTTGACCGGTGGGGCCAGGGTATACTTACCACCCTCAAGATACACACTTCACCTGTGGGGCCAGATTATACACACTTCACCTGTGGGGCCAGATACACACTTCGGGATGTTTGGAGTTTACCTAGTAGATCGATGGTGATGTCTTCTGCAGTTTGCTGCTACTCTTCAACAACTTCTTGAAGAAGACCACATTGAGGGTAACCTGGTATCGGGGGTTTTTCTGGTTTATTTACTTATTTTTACTTTAGGCTTTACGCCAATATGTATATACATTAGCTAGGTAGTTTCTACTGATTTATTTTATTATGCAATTGTAATGGTGGAAATTAATATTTTGCGGTAAATTTTCACAATCTAATTTTCATAATTTTATCCACTTGCGCATGCGTCTCTGCCTTGGTACCAACGCCTTGACTACGGTGTCGCCTTATATGGAATTGTTTTTTATAAAAATACACTACTTTTCAGGTAACATATAATTGAAAGTTTGTATTGAATCTGTATTGGTACACTCGAACAGCCATATTAATTTCCCACTACGTGAGGTCAATTAACTGGAATATGTTGGAATTTAATTGTTAATCATTTGGTTTTTTTTATTATGTGTGACAGAGGTTCTCACTATTTTCTTTAAGTGGGGGGGCATTTACTAGGGTTCACATTAGCTATTAATTGTAAAATATCCCTTAAGGATATTAGGTATTCTATTTTAGTTATTATAAGGAACATAAGCTGAGGTTTGCCTTTTATTTTCATCCCTAGTTTTACTGGGTTATCGGGGGAAATTCGTCGTGCTAGGCCAAAGTGGAAAACTCAGTTGGCGCCCACACAAGTTGTCTACTATTTTGTCCGGAAGATCATTAAGAGGGATCCACCCCTACCTCCGTTCTGAGCGACGTCGAAGGCCTAAGGTTGTCACCGGAGCAACCGAAACTTATGTAACCAATTAGACAAATTAATTCACAATCTTGCACTTTTTTTTTTGATTAATTAAATTTTATGACTTTATTCTTATTTGGGCTTGAGCTCAAATTTTAAGGTTACAAGTTGTAATTTATAATAACCAGTTAGTGCTTGAGTAAATTTCTTCATTAAAAAAAATCCGATAAATATTTTGTGCCAAAACTTTTAGGAAATACGGTATTTGTTTTTTTACAGCGCTTGCGCTATACCACAGAAGTCGAATGTCAATTTGGTTTTGATAACAAGTTCGCGCATTCGACTGCAACTTCAGGTGGGTTCTTCTTACATGAAACGGCAGTCTACCTCTTCATTGCGCTTGTGATCTGAGTGGCCTGGTACCCAAGCCAAAATCTTTTTTGATTGCTTAACATTTGTAGGATTCCCAAGCAATCCCTAACGAACTTGAAATTTATTTGCAAGGATATGATTGCGTTTTGATGTACTGTTCTTAAAATAATAGACACGTCGAAGGTTGACAAAGTATTCATTTCATTTTTTTTCAAAACACTCAGGGTAACAAAGAAATAGCATCCTATCGCCTTTTGATAATTTCTCCAGGACTCCAGCTTAAGGTGGCATTATAACCACATGTTGTATGTTGTATTTTGAAACGTAGCAATTTTTGTACCAAAATAATAGTTATTGATTAGCAGTCACTGTAATAATTATTATGTGAATAGATAATAAAAACCAAAATGCCTCTTGAGGTGAGGTTGAGGTGGATGGTTATGTGGTTGATGAAGAATTGGTTTCGGTGTAATAAAACTTAAAACGTTTATTTCAACAATCACTATTACTAATAATCATTACCTAAGTCGACTAGCAACGCTACACCATTTTAACTTGAGTGTGTTCAACGTAAGAATCTCTATATTTTTTTATTGACCTCTCTATTTATAAATTCAGGTTATTGCTGTTCACGACATAATATATGTTTGCTTTATTATATAAATATTAGTGATCAAATTATCAACTGATCTAGTATTAAGGAGAGTTGCATGAGTAATTGAATTGAGTTCGATTATTAAGGGTATTTATTACATCCGTTTTGTTATTTCTCCCTTTATTTATAAAATAATGAGCTCCACAAAATTGTTTTTTAATGAAGGATGGGTGCTTCGTTTTTATGAATCGTAAATTCAGGTATTTTTCCTTGTAGATGATGATTATATCATTTTCAAGTCAGAGAAAATATGTTTTTTGCCATGGAAGCCGTTTGGAATCTTTTGAATTGTACGAAATATTTTCCGACAGTGAATTGTCATACGTTTTTGGGGTTTACTGGGTCATTTTTCCCATACAGGAGAATTTTTGATATCAAATTAAACATAATATTAATAGTGCATACATACCTACATGGTAGGGCAGATTACAATTGCTAGGTTTTTCAGTAACAGCCCATGGATTAAGTTACATGACAGATAATTTCTCAAGTTTTACTATCCATCAAATTTTTTTAATACTGTAGGCTCAAAGATAATAAATCTTCTTTAATAGCAGAGATAATAATGTGGAAAAAAAAACAAAATGTTCATGATGGATGGTTCTTCACTTTGACGCCAGTTGATACTCTCTGTTGCCGTTGCTACAGCATGAAAAAAATATCTCTACATTTATGCACCCCGTATATTTTCAAATTTACCTCTACATCAAATTTTCAACCACAGTATTGCTTCAAAAGAGCTGACCTACAATTATTAACAAAAAAAATCATCAAATTCAAATGAGTAGTTCAACTGTTGAGAATGTGTCAAATTTTTGGTGGCCCAATTTTTTTGAGTCAGTGTATTATATAAAAATTTGTAATCGCATACAGGGTATCCTGATTTGAAAAAAAGCATTACGCCAATTTTTTATGATTTATCAGCACTCTGTATTTTTTTCAAGTTTTGTATGAGTATTAATCAATTTTTGTCAAGTTGTGAACCCTTCTATTTTTATCATTATATAAAGTTCGAATGGATATGGTGATATATAGGGTCGCACTGAAAATTGCATTTTACCCTTAACTTCTGAACATCCTGTGGAAAAATCTAATAACTGGATGATGTTTATTTCTACGACGTCTTCAAGCCCAATCTTTTCTGAACAATTTGTTTTTTGATTCAATCCCGATATCTGCATTATCAAAAGGAAAAACTCAGGTTTAAAGGAAATAATGCTATACTCCTTTATTAACAACAAAAATTATTATGGGCAACAGCAGTATTAAGATTTCCCTTATTAAAATCGAGTTTTATCACCACGAGCCTGAATAAAAGTTATCATTTTTCCAGGAATATATTCAATTAATGCAACCGCGTCTTGGGGTATCTGCTGCCCCTCGTTCGTCAATGCCTGTGCTGTGAAACCAGAGCTAGAAACTCTCCGTCGTTCTGTCTAGCTCGTCTTCCTAATGTATCCCACATATGCTCAATAGGTTGGAGATCCAGATCAGGTGAAACTACGGTTCCATGAACATCTGCCAATAATCTAGGCAAAAGCGGAGCAGAGGCCGCTCTAAAAGAACCTGAAGACGACGAAATCGATCTTCACCTTCCATTATTTCCTTTAATCCTGTTTTTTCCTTTAATAATGCAGATATCGGGATGAAACGAATAACACGTTGTTTAGAAAATATTGGGCTTGAAAACGAAGTACCTACAAATAAACATCATTCAGTTATTAAAATTTTCCACAGGCGTTAAAAACTGACAAAATTATCAATAATTGTCAAAAATGATCAATAATTGTTAAAATTTGAAAAAATGGTCAGACATTCTGAAGACATGGTCAATAATTATAAAAAACTGTCAAAAATGGTCAATAATTGTTGAAAATTGTCAAAATTTTTGAAAAATGGTCAAATATTGTCAGAACCTGTCAAAAATGGTCAATAATTGTTAAAATTTGGAAAAATGGTCTAAAATGGTCAACATTTTTGAAAAATTGTCAAAAATGATCAATAATTGTCAAAAATGGTCAATAATTGTTAAAATTTGAAAATATGGTCAGAAATTTTGAAGAAATGGTCAATAATTATAAAAAACTGTCAAAAATGGTTAATAATTGTTGAAAATTGTCAAAATTTTTGAAAAATTGTCAAAAATGGTCAAGTATTGTCAGAACCTGTCAAAAATGGTCTATAATTGTTAAAATTTGGAAAAATGGTCTACAATGGTCATTTTCGAAAAATTGTCAAAAATGATCAATAATTGTCAAAACTGTCAAAATTATCAATAATTGTCAGAAATGGTCAATAATTGTTAAGATTGAAAAAAATGGTCAAAAATTGTCAAAAATTTCGGAAAAATGGTCAATAACTGTCAAAATTTTGACAAAATGGTCAATAATTGCCAAAATTTTAACAAAATGGCCAAAAATTGTCAAAAACTTTGAAAAAATGTTCAATAATTATGAAAAACTGTCAAAAATCGTTAATAATTGTTGAAAATTGTCAAAATTTTTGAAAAATTGTCAAAAATGGTCAATTATTGTCAGAACCTATCAAAAATGGTCAATAATTGTTAAAATTTGAAAGAATGGTCTAAAATGGTCAACATTTTCGAAAAATTGTCAAAAATGATCAATAATTGTCAAAACTGTCAAAATTATCAATAAAAAAAGGTCATAAGATATCGCAATTACGATATGGCCAATAATTTCAATGTCTATCGACGAGAACTGGTTTTGTTGCACATGCCTTTTGGAAGTGAAGATAATGATGTTCTTTCATTCTATAGCGCGTATTTTTATTGATGGTTTTCCCAACCTCGTATTCTATTGTGCATAAGAAGCAAGCTTTTGTCAGCGGTCCGACGATCGCTCACCTTTTTTTAAAATAAACATTAGCACGATACTCTAGCATGTTCAATTTCAAATACCACCTTGAGACGTCCAACGTAATTTCATAAAAATTTTGTTGAAATGTATCCATCACTTTCTCTAAAACGGAAAAAGAATAAGAATAAGTATGTGTGTGTGTGTATGGGGGAAAAGAGTCTGGAATCTTACGCGGTAATCCGCATCACTAATAACACAGGGATGGTATCCAACAGGTGAAACCCAAAATAAAATCCCCGTAGGTAATGCTACTATTAGTCAAGTCTTCGACGTGCAGCGATGGAGCTTTGGATAAATAGCCAGATTAGAGATGAATTGCTCGGGGTTCACGATTTTCATCCTTATTTTCTTTTGTCACCTGAGTACCTTATAAAATACTCTTTAAAGGTAAATTGATTACCCAATTTCTTTGAGACGGTCTATTTTGTAACTATCTCTGGCAAAATTTTGTGAAGCTCGTCTTTATAAAAATTTAGAAATAAAGTTAACTTTATGAAAGGATTATTCTGTAATGAGAAATAAAAGAAATTTGAAATTAAATTAACAGCATAAAATACAAATTATTGGAGTGAAAAATATCGTCGAAAACGAATATTAGAAGGAGATGGTGATATAATCCAAAAAATAGAAGTGTACAGGGTTGCGACAATGTATATCTTTTAAACGTGTAGCATTATTATTTTACTGATTTTATTTGAATCCTCATATAGAGTGGTATTCCAAATTAATTAAAATATTTAAGTAGTACCAACCGCGTCACCTACTTACCAGAGATGAAATCCTTGAATAATTGATAAGGAAATCGTTTTCCAAATTCTTGTTTGAGAGTTTTGCCGTAATAATGACCGAGTCGCTGTCAGTAGCATTGTCAGAAAGACAGAAACGGCCATTTTACTCTTGGCGGTGATAACACTAGGCACTAGGATCCCTAATTATAGGTAAGAAAATTCTAAGACTTTTTAAGAAAACTTGTTCGATTTAAGCCAGTCTGAACGAACTAATTATAGGGAAAACTGGGTAGGCTGCCCAGCATACTAGTTAAATCCATTGGGCCGATATTGGCAAATAACTTTTTTGGTAGTTGAAATCACTATGTATATACGTGAAGTATAAGATTCATGGTAGCATTATTGGTGTTAAATATTCATCCCAGTCCTACGTGACAACCGTCCCATTCTAACAAGCAGGGCATACAGTTCCAGTGTCAACCAGTTTTTTTTGACAGATAAAAACTTCAGAACACAACCAGTACCTTTCCGGGCCTCTTAGTTTGTTCGACATAAAAAAACTATGTAAGACAACCGACAACACTATTTGTAACAATTTGTTCAGCTGAATATATTGAGAATGTACATTCGGTAAGCCAGTGTTGGGTTCTATATTTTTTATTAAATTGGCTATTTCCAATTGTATTGAACTTTTCAGGAGATCTCAACGTCTCATTTAAAATATAAAAATGTTACTAGCTCCGTGAGCTAATTTATGTGATATTGTGGTTGATTGTTTAACACATGTCAATGCTCCTTCGGGAAATTTTCGTATTAAATTTCAGATATTTGGTTTAAGGCCTGTTACTTACAAATACTGTGTAGTGTAAGCATCTCTGCACTCCAGAAACTTACTTAGGAGTTCAATTTAGTTTATTTAGTTTTCACATCACTTGTCTATGGCTTCACTATAGACAAGATTTAATTTGTTTCACTAGTAACCAGCCCTTGTTGGCAGAAGTGGTTAATCACCACCAGAGTAAAACCCTGAATGTTCTTAATGTAATTGTCCCATTTTTCACATGTATCTTACCTAATTTTTGATATATTTCTATTTACTAACTTATACATAATTACTATTGTAATACAAGCTATCTAACGATTTCTGAGTATTATTGAGTTGTGTACGTCTTAATTACCAAACTGTGTACCTACTTCGAGTAACTTTGCTGGTAAGTCGTCTCCTTTTCTACGACTTTGAACCAAGAAAAGGTTGCGTCCAAATTTTGTTGTAGTCTTGTTTAGTTACAATCCTATATTAATTTGAGGGTATCCAACCTTACTCACCTTCTCTACCGACGAACAGCTGCCGTTCGCAAAAGTGGTAAGTTTCTCTATAAAAATCAGGTATATTTTGGAAATAGATCGGGAGTTCTAATTTACTGATATTTTGCAAATCTATAGCTTTTCGAGAAACTTATACGGCCACAAACGAAAAGGATGATATTTATGAAATTCAAAGGGACAAAATGCATCTAATGTACCTACATTTTGTTGTTATTGATATACTTTCCTCTTGGATTTACTGAATAACCAAAATATTCCTGCACTATGGGCAATTACCACAAAATGTTCGATTTCAACAAGATGGAGCACCTCCGCACTTTGATAAACGGGTTAGGGATTTTCTGGAAGCGAATTTATCAAATCGATCGATTTAACGTAGAGAATTTATAGAGTGGCCTGCTCGTTCTCCGGATCTTAGCCCTTTAAATTTTTTTCTTTGGGGATATCTATAATCACGTGTTCACGTTAGATGACCAGCATGCTTACAGGAATTGGGAACGTGAACTAATACGTGGAGAAGTCTGGTGAAGAGCGACTCAAGAATTTGTTAAGAGGATGGCATATTGTGAGGAGATGAACGGCGAGAGTTTTGAACATTAGAAATAATTTTGTATTATTTATTATTCTCATTAGTCTGAAGGTAATAAATTTACTTATTCTACAACTAAAAATTATTTATTGTTTTCACGAATTATTTAATAAACCCAGTATGTACGAATTTAAAATAACAAGCTCTTTCAAAATCTGTAAAAATATACAGGGTGTCCCACTTGAATTTAAAAAGTTGAAGGTATTTCAACAAAATGTACATCATAACCTAGAAAATTTCATAAATATCATCCTTTTCGCTCAAAAGATATTTACTTGGTTCTACAACATTCACAATACTGTTTATCTATCTGGAGCATGCCTACACAATAAAATCACGATAATATATATGATAATTGGTGGTTCTCAATCGATAGTGATTCTATTTTCCCGAAATCCGAGAATTTTTTTTAATTCCAGAATACTTATGAAAATTAGGATAGCTATCCTTTAGGAAATCATTAGTATCAATAGTTCGAACGATATTTGAGTTTGAATGTGAAAATTATAGGGTGTTTCTCAGTTCATGCCAAAAAAAATCAGGAGGTGATTGCCCGCATGCAATTATGATGGGTCTTTTCTATGATAAAATTTACTCGGCTCACTCCCTTTCGAGATATCATCCCTAAAAGATGCCGAGTATAAATTATCAAACCTCACTTCATTTAATATCAAATATTTTTTCCAAGATTGAGTTGGGTAGAAAACAGTGGAGATGAAATATGCAAGAATAAGATACGCTTAGTAATAAGTGTTGTAAATTATCGCCTCCAGCTAGAATACATGAACGTAGTCTACGTCTCATCGATCGTAGACGCTCAAATATTTGAGGAGTATTTTTTATAGTATCACACGCTATTCGAATACGATTCTTCATAAACTTGATATCAAGTATCGGTGTGTTGTGAACTGATGACTTAAGGTATCCCCATAACAAGAAATCACAAGGATTGAATTCTGGAGATCGGCAGGCAGGTGTTGCGGCCATCCTTGATCAAACCAACGGTTGGGATGAGTTGTAATTAAGTATTACCTAGAAATGTAACTATAAAGTACCATTGTGCATGAACCACATGTTTTGTCTAATATTAAGTGGGATGTCCTCAAGTGGTTCAGGGAAATCATTTTGGAGAAAACAGTTGTAAGCAATTCCATTTAATGACAGGGACAGAAAATGTAGCCCAATTAAGTAGTCCTCAATAATTACAATCCACACGTTAACTGAAGAAACATTTTGACAAAGGTGCTCTATAATATTGTGCGGGCTTTCTTGAAAAATGTTCCTCATCTCTGAGAAAATTACAATTTTATTTTGGAAATAATGATCCAGGACAAAATTTTCCTCTCTTGACATTTTATACGAATTTTCTTGCAGATAAATGGGAACTTCATCGGCAAAGTTGGCAATATATTGATATGAAAAATAATAACTACATATTGTACATAACCGACACGATTTACTTCTAACATAAAAGCTTCAAGAATATATACAATGGATAAAGTCTAAAATTCAATTATATAAAGAAAACTCAAACAAATCACCTGGTATCAAATATAAGATCCACCTGTAAACGGGAATGTTTAAGGTTTTTATGTATTATCTTGAATTTCTTCATGTAAAATTAAATTTGTCCAAAAGCATTACGAAACTTTATTCGTATTATGGTAGAATCTAGAATAGAAAAACTTTTTATACAGTTATTGAATCCATGACACTTGTGAAAGTATTTATCATCTGATGTATGACAGGTTTGAACATAGAATTGTCAGCTAGAACAGGAAAATTACCAACCTAAATTGAATATGTCAAATAATTTAAAAACTTAATTAATAAAAGATTTAAACTTAAATAATTCATTTAGAAATTTAAAATATGATGCTTTCTTTTAAAAAAGGATTAAATCTATCAAAGAATATAATAAAATCTATTCAATGAACATCTATAAGATAATTTTATTGGTCAATGACAATCAAACAAAGAATTTACTTTTAGAGATAGTAGGCAGTTTGTTGCTAAGGAAGAAAAAGTTAGGTACTTGTTGATAGAGAAAGCGTCGGCCCTTTTCGAAAATGAATTTTCTACAAGAAGCACGTTATTTCGTTCAGTGAAAAAAGTTTGTAAATTTGATAAAATATCTAGGAAATTAATAGTGAAAATAGTTTAACGAACCTTGTAACACGGTTCCCGAAGAAAATAAACACCGAGGGATCTTCGTAGGTAAATAAATTTAAATAAACAATATATTAAATTTCATCAAGAGGCATTCTGAATTGGAGCTGTTTTGCCTTTCGTTCTGGAGGTTACTTCACAAAGGCCCAGAGCGGTCTAAAACAGGAAAGAAGTGATTATTCATTTTTCAACATTAATAGAAGATAAAAGATATTTAATAAACTTCAATTTAAAATAAAAAACTTACTTGTGAGTGTATATGAAAGGAACTTAGATATTTTGCAAATTCAGATACAACTGAATTTACTGTTTGGACCCTTACTTTGTGGAATCTACTCATATTAATGTTATAAATGAAACTAACTGTTTCTAATTAATTCCACTATTTAATTAAAAAATTATGAAAATTATTAAAGGATATTGATAATTATTTCGATATTGACATATCATCGTCAGAATGTAACTTCTGTCATTCTGACGATGATATGTCAATATCGAAATAATTATCAATATCCTTTTATAATTTTCATAATTTTTTAATTAAATAGTGGAATTAATTATAAACAGTAAGTTTCATTTATAACATTCAGATACAACTGTATCGTCCATTTTGCTTTTTGTTTTGGCTTATTTAAAACGGTATCACTGTAAATACACTAATGTATAAAAAGTTGCATAATTGCATGTATTAAAAATAATTTTCATTGTATGAATGTGTTTGTTGAGTGAAAGACCATCTTAAGTTTTATTTTCCCATTCGATTGATTTTTTGGCGCCCATAAAAAAAGAACAGTAATTAGATTTCTTACACATTAAACCCTTGAACCCAAACCCTGAGAAGCTGTGTTTTCATAAAAAAGGTGAGTTCACTGTGTAGAGTTATAAAAATTGCAATATTTGAAATTATTCCGGGTACAATAGAAATATAAAAAAAAATTGTAAAACACAAAATAAAGTAACACATCAATATATTTCCTTTGTTGCATTTTAAGTCCCTGGAAGTCAAAGTTTCTGTAGAAAAATCTGGGGGAAGACCTCTCTGTAGGCTCATCTTCCGCTTTTCTTTTGCAGGAAACACTAAGAACTTGTCTAGCCATTTTTTCATGGAGTTTGCGATAATATTGATTTTTTAATGTTGGTGCAACCAAACTACTTGATTCTCCAATGGTATACGCATAAGTCTTTCATTTAGGCCGTGTGATGCACCTCTAGACATTTTAGAAAACTCACAATTTTCTCAACTATTTGGGTGTTTTAGTTTTTCTCACAAACGACATTTTAAATTTATGAAAAGATTGTTAATATTACTTGTGAGCATGTAAAAAACAAAAAAATATGATTATAAGTTTGTGAATAAGACCATTTCTAGGCTTAATAAACAATAAATCGATAAGCCGAATTCATCAACATTCGCCTATCCCTTATTCTTGTGATAATATTATATTAATCGATGCGTGTGTTGAAATTTATAATTTTATTAGTTGAATTTGCGCTGTAACTATAATTCTGATTGAAAAATCTTAACATAAAACGCCTTTAATCCGATAAACCGTCCTAAAAGCACATACCTGCAGTTAAATACCTCATTTTAACGACCACAATACGCCTTATCGTATTTAATCAACATTATCTGCTTTCTCTGTGGACTTAGGACCTGCCGATTTATTTTACTAGTTCAGCAGCTTTTCAGACTTAAACGAATTACAAAGTTTGGATACGCTTAAACAGTTCGGGTTTAGTTTTCCAACCAAAACTAAATATATCGAAACTTTAAAATACCATGTTACTAACGTTAATCATATAATTTTTACAGAAAAGTTTCTTTTTATATTAGGAAAAGTTGTTCGAAATCAGTTTGTAAATTTTACTGCATATAGATCATGAGCATCCCATACTACATGAAACATGTAAGTGGTCAGTAACCTGGATTTAAGCACGATTTTACAAATGCTGAATCCTCCAGCTGCCGAAAATCGACAGTTGTTGGAAACCATAAAAAATTCACGAACCCGTTGAAAAATTCTACCAGTCGAACGATAACGAAACCTCAACTGGAACCATTTTAATCAGAAAGACAGTGGAATAAGATATACAACTCCAAAAGAAATATCAACAAAAATTAAAAAAATATCGATTCAGTTCAAGAAATTCTAAAATAGTTACCTCATAAAGCAATAATAAAACTCACTGACCTTAACTCATCATTCAGATTAAAATAAGTGCCTACAATATAGTGGTATATACCTACTATATTGATGATCCCTAAAGCTGGGACATCACCAAATAAAGTACTATGCAATTTCCTTGCTTCCTGTAGGTTAGGTTAGGTTTCTGGTGAGTGGGTCCTCCACAGCGACTCGTAAGAGCCTATTGTGGCTCATACCTATTCAGATTTCACCAAACAAATTCAGCTTCTCAACAAAGCCGATTAGTTTGTTTGGTGAATATTTCAGGTCCGAGGGCTAGAGAGAGACCCTGCCAAACATCAGATACCTGATTCGAGCCGCGGCGGAGCAGGCACAAATTATATGCTCTGCTGTTTCATCATCTTCCAGACAGAGACGACAAGTCGGATCTTCCGACAGTCCAAGTATTAGCATATTGTAATGTTTTTGTTATTTATTTAAATAGTTTTACTTGTAGGAAAAAGTTATACACACTACTATGGCTAATTACTATTGATTTATTTAAAGAAACACACACTGTATTAAACTTAATTTATATAGACACTTTACTTAATGTCTACTAATTTATTAAACTCGGTATAATAGTTGTAATTTATTTTCACCACTTGAATATTACACTATTTATCTTCACTATTTCATTCACTGTCCGATTACTGAGAACTTCTGTAAACTAACTCTTTACTGTCCGTTTCAGTAATTACGAACTAACTGTTTACTCGCTCAAAAACCCGCGTATATATAGTCCTTCTCGACTCTAGAAAATTCCAGTACCTTCCGCGCTCGACCTATGCACAAACAAAGCGAATGTTCTCGAAAAAAGCGCAGCCATCAAAATTTACAGTCGAAGGACAGGGCCGGCTTCGAGTTGGTGACCTCGCAACAATATGATGATTTAGATGACAGTGGCCTGTTAAAAGGCCTATTAGACAACGTAGGTCAAGCCTGCTGTAGTCTAACATTTGTTTGGAGACATTCTTCGAAGGATGTATAAAAGCTTTTGAATGAACCAATGCTGGTATATTATGCCGGAAGTCTAAAGCTCTTCTTGCTGTCCAGGTATTTCCTTGTTCCCTGCTTGCTTGTTCCTTGCTTCCTGTAATGTTGAAGCTTTTTGAGAAAATATTTTAAGATTTTAAGAGTAAAGCCAATTATAGGTTGAAAAAATAATTTCAGACTACCAATTTGGCTTCAGAGAACAGCATTCAACAATAGATCAAGTTTATAGGATTACCGATATGATTGGAGAAGCATAGGCGAATCATGAATTTTGTTCTGCAGTTTGCCTCGAAGTTGCACAGGTTTTTGATAAGGTGTGGCAGGATGAATTTATAAATCAAGAAAGTTCTTATTTAAACAATTTCTGCAGCTTCCAGAATAAAGCATATATTCTCATCCAGAATATGAAGTTGAATCAAAGTAATTAACCAAAACCAGCTTCCGTTTTAATTGAAGATTATCACTCATTTTCTTTGTTGCCACACGTGCTCATTATTAAAAGTTGCTAGCCGTTCTGGAATTCCCACCTCTTTATTTTTGAAAGTTATCTATTTATTACCGTTTCAGCTTCTGTTTATTTTGCGTTCTACTTCAGGAGTTCCTAATTTAAATCAGGTTAGATATTTCCATGCACGCATAGTTCGTGAGCTAAACACATTTATAACACTTTACGAATGTGTCTATTTGAAAGGGTTTTGGGTCAGAGCTTCTAGCTTTAAAATACAAAGGGAAAAGCAAGTAGGGATTAACTATACTAAATAACATCTAGTTTGTGTTTTCGGTTGGTTTTTATTCAGGTGTATCTCTTCGGGGTTAAACACACATTATTTCCAATTTCGAGTTTTCGGGGCGTTGTTTGAAAGGTAACTATAGAAAAATATCGAAATTGATTACAATGTAATTAAAAACTTTGTTTTATGAATCTACATATTCTTCCCTGGTTCTAAATGTTATTTATTGAAAAACTCATTGAATTAACTGAATAAACGATACCGGGCCATCAACAAAAAGAACACAGAAGTTAAAAACTTCAGAGAATGTCGACAGATCGTCAGTGGACAAAGGCACACAGAGCGCGAAATTGTAGAGTAATATGATTAAAAAAAGAACAACAAATTTAAGAAGTAGATAGAGTAGGTAACCAGGAAGTTTTTCATTGCATTTTTGATTGACATGGTAAATAGTTTATTGCGTCTCCTCAATAACAAACGATGCCTCCGTACTTGCTATTCTTCAGTTAATTTTATTTACCGAGATTAGTATAATATAATATCCATATTTTTTTTTTCACAAAAATAGGATTTTTTGGGTGCGTCCATATATGGTACACACAGTTTATCTAAAAAAATTAAACTTATTGACTTTGAACTATGCGTACCATATTTGGCCACGCTTTTTATTTTCGCAAATTGCAGTTACGAATGTCAAAAAAACACTTCATACTTGAAAATTTAGCTTCGCATCCCTGGCAGTGCATTTTTACTCGAGGAGTGTTTGCCATTGCGTAGGCTCGACCGTTTCTTTCGCTGTTTTGTTTATATAGCATCTAGTACATCTACCCCTCGATTCTATCTCAACTAGTTTATGGTTGTTGGAAGTGTCTGCAGATGGAATATTGACCATATTATGCCTATCAGAAAAAATGTTGTTTGTTATTTCTTCCTTAAACTTAGTTATGCTGATACTTTTATTAGTAATAAATTGATATGCCACATGAGAATTCACCAACGCAGTATTTATGAGTAGTTCTATGGCAACCTTTTTATCCCATTTTATACCGCGTCCCCAGTTGCTGAATACGACGCCTTTTGATAAGACACATCTATCAATGACTTTATACTATTATACCTCACAATGGTAGATGGTTTTTTCATAACACCCCTTCGTATTTGTGTATCTATCATACCAGGAACCGCTTCAGTTGATAAAAATAAGACCTCCATTTTGTCCTTCCATTTTTCTACTACTACATGAGTATCACTCTCACGAGCAGTCATGTCTCCTTTCTGAAGTTTATCGGTAACTGGCTTGGGGTTGAATTTTCTATTTTTCCTTAGAGTTCCAATAAGATTCGTTTGTCTCTTTAGAAGGGAATGTGCGAGGCTAATGCTAGTATAAAAGTTGTCTGTACATAAAACCCACACGTCCACGATCTAAGAGAGGCTCCATAAGTTCGAGAACTACACGACTGGCAACCAGAGTATATTTTAAAATTGTAGGTACTTATAGCCTTTTTCCGCGCCCAATTTAAAAACTTTTATTCGGTATTTGTGCCTCTTCCCCGGAATATACTGACGGAAACTGAGTCGACCTCTAAAAGGAATCATTGTTTCATCAAAGCATATAAAAATCTACATCTCCACTTCTACCTGCGAAAAATGCTACAGAAAACTCTGTGCTGCTGTTAAAGGGTAGGTCTTTTAAATTCCCTAAAAAAACCAAGCCTCACAGGGGCACAAAAATATTTTTTTATTATATTTTACCTGAGTAATCATTCCAGATTACGAACGAATGTATGGATAAATGAAGACTTTACTAAAAAGGCCCAAGAAAACAGAAAGGCATATTAGGATGGCAAGACAACAAGGAAAAACAGCTTATATCAAATATGATAAACTAATAGTTGATGGAAGGGCTTACAACAAAGACAGCTTTGAAAGACAGCAATTACAGAAACATAACGAAAAAGATGAAAATAGAGATTTCATAAAAAGAACTGTAAGCGAAAGATCTCCACCAGAAACAAGTAGTGCAATGGAACAAAAGAATAAAATAAGAAATTTAACTGAAAAAAACGACTAACAAAGGAGATAAGAGAGGTTGATATACAATGTAACGAAAATGACAATGGCGAGGACACGAAACACGTAGATGGAAAAAACAAGATTAGGAATAAAAATAAGAATAAAAATAAACAGACAAACATAGCAACCTAGAATATTAAGACAATGTTGAAACCAGGCAAAATGGAAGAAATTTACAGGGAATTGGAAAAATATAAAATAGATATAGCAGCGGTACAAGAAGTTAGATGGAAAGATGTAGGAGAAATAACAAAAGACAAATACAGCTTTTTCTATAGCGGCGAAAATAATCAAGGCAGCAATGGAGTTGGATTCTACGTAAACAAAAATATGAGAAATAATATCATCGACTTCAGACCGGAGAATGGAAGAATTGCTTCTTTAAGAATAAATATGGGAAAAAACACAGTAACATTAGTTAACTTATACGCACCTACTGAAATGGCAGATCCGTACATAAAAAATAAGTTCTATGAGACAGTCTCCAAAGTTTGTGATAACATATCCAAGAAAGATAAGATAATAGTATTAGGGGATACGAACGCCCAACTTGGAAAAGAGATATACTTGAAAGAGATAATCCTTAATTCTAAAGGGATAATACATGATATTACGAACGATAATGGTCAAGGACTTTGCCAACTTGCAGGACAGCTAAATATGACAATTCTCTCAACCAAATTTACACATCCCAGGTGGCACAAAGGAACATGAAGACACCCTGGTGGGCAGGTAGAAAACCAGATAGACCATATTCTAGCTACCAAAGACATCGGTAATAAAACGATTGACACAAGGACATATAGAGGCGCTAACGCCGACGCGGATCACTATCTGGTGATCACAAAAATTCGTGGCTTAAATATGGCAAAAGTACACTACAGAAGGAAAAACACAAACAAGTTCAATGTAGGAAATCTAGCAACAAAACAAACAAGGAAAGAATACGAGGAAATATATTTTAAACACACACAAAATAAAACAACAATAAACACAAATAATATCGAGTCTATGTGGAGTAATATGAAAAACAACATACTAAAAACCGCAGATGAATTGCTGGGGAAAAAAGTAACGAACTACAAAAAAAAGGAGTGGTATGATGACGACTGTGAACAAGTAAGAAAACAGAAAAACGAAGCAAGAATTACATGGTTTAGCACAAAAACAGAGGCAGATGAAAGAGAATATGAAATAAAAAGGAATGCCGCCAATATTATGTATAGGAGAAAAAAGAATGAATGGATAAATAAACAATTAGAGCACATCGAACAAGACAGTACTAACCACAAAATAAAACATTTCTACAAAAAAATAAAAATTCAATACAATAATCCGAGAGCTAAAATAGGAGGGTTAGTAAACGAAACCGGTCAAATAGAAAACGATCCACAAAAAATGGCTGACATCTGGAAGGATTATTATAAAACAGTCTTGAGTGAAGATACAGAACCCATTCTAGAAAACAACATGGCACCACAACAAATACAAGGAGAAACATGACCACTCAAAGAAGAAGTTAACGATGTAATAAGAAAACTAAAAAATGACAAATCTCCTGGGGAAGATGAATTAGAGGCGGAACTGTTGAAATATGGTGATCATAAATTATATCAACACTTTTATCTCTTAATAAAAGAAATATGGATTCAAAATAAAATGCCACAGGAATGGAATACGGGAATAATCACACCTATTCATAAAAAAGGGGATAAAAAACAATGTAAAAATTACCGAGCAATAAGATTATTGAACTCCGCATATAAAATCCTGGCTAATCTCATCAACACAAGATTAGAAGCAGAAGCAGAAAATGTATTAGGAGACTATCAAAATGGATTCAGGCCTAGTAGATCAACTATAAATGCCATACATACGCTAAAACAAATATTTGAAAAAGCATGGGAACACAACAGGGAAGTTCATACAATTTTCATTGATTTTAAAAGTGCCTTTGACACAATTGACAGAAAAGAATTGATGAAACGGTTAGAAAGACTAAATATTGATAAAAACTAATAGAGCTGCTGAAAATGCTAATGGCTAACAACAAAGCAAAAGTACGATTCCAAGGAGTCACATCGAAGGAATTCCTCGTAAACAAGGGAGTCAAACAAGGAGACTTGATCTCCCCAACTTTATTCAATTTGGCGTTGGAGAGTATCCTAAGAACAGCTAAACTAGAAAGCAAAAACATCATAACAGACCATATTCAAATCATAGCATATGCAGACCATTTAACCATAGTAGCAAATTCAAGACAATAACTTATAAAAGCAATTGAAAAGATAGAAGAAGAGGCAAAACAACTTGGAATGGAAATCAACGCGGACTAAAAAAAATATATGATAGTAGGTAAAAAAACCGAAAATACCGAAGGGAACTTAAAAACGCAATGGCATTCATTTGAAAATGTAACAACATTCAACTACTCAGGAGTGACGATGGGACAAACAGGAAAACAACGGGTGCAAGAAAGAATACTCAATGGAAACCAAGCCTACTGCAGAAATAGAAAACTTCTGAAAAGTAAAGCCATAAATAAAAACACCAAAATAAAAATAGCCTGGAGAAATGATAAGAAGAATAACACAATGGACTCCTCTCTGGCCGAGAAGAAGGGGAAGACCCAGAGAAAGTTGGAGGAATCAGATAGAAGAGGATACAAAAAGGATGGGAATCAAAGAGTGGAGAGAAAAATGCAGAAATAGAGCAGAATGGAAGAAAATAACTTCTGAAGCCAGGACACACAAGCAATTGTAATAATAAGGAGTGAAAAGGATTTAAAAGCGCATTAGCGTTAGCCACAATCTATTAGATTTAAAGGCTTGATGATGATGATGAATCATTCCAGATAACCCGAACGTCGTGTGATCCTACCTTTCATTTCTATTGTTTTCACTTTCTCTCGAACTCTCGTCGCCACCGTCGGATAAAATTTCGTTACTATGGGTGTTGACAGTGCCTACATTTGTGTTAACCTGAACTTGTGTCTCCAGCCTAGGTCTCTTTCTTAGTGCCCCAGTGTCACTATACAACTTTCTTATGAAGTCAATTGTTCCTCGTAGTCTGGGTCACGAAACGAACTATCACTGTCCCACTCGTATTGAATGTCACTCATTTCGTCTACTATTTGTTCTGTTTGTTACTAAAAGCTTAGCTGCTCATTTTTCACACAACCTTACGATAACAACAAGAAACAATACACAAATGACGAAAAATAGGAATATATGCAACCAGCAATAGCCGTTTAGGAAAGGCAAATACTACTTCCATCTGTGAATTTCGAGCTAAACAATTAAGCCAATCTTTACCCGTGAACTAAACCAAACAAAACATTCCTACATTTTAATAGATACCGTGGCTGCAAAGCGTACACAACAATTCAAACGTAGTGCGTATGCTTGTGACCATATATGGGCACGTAGTTTATCTATAAAAGTTACTTGTGTACCATATTTGGTACACATAGTAATTAAAGTAGTTAGTTAAACCCAAATCTTTACCATTGAGGGATGGAAGGCGAAATAGAATCCGTTTCCATGACCGCCAGATGTAAGAAATCTCTGGAAGGTACCAAACAACTAGTAGATATTTGTTTCTTATCATATTTCAGGTGAAGTTTTTTTAAACGATTTTAATTTGTTAATACCTTGCCAAACTGTTTAGTCAAACTGTTAGTGGTCGGTGTAGTAGTACTTTCTATTGTGCCTTAATCTAAGTGAGATTATCACTTTGAATTGATAATATGTGAAGCAACGAAATTGTATCATAGGATGTGCATCGCCGATTAATCTTCTTCTAGACAGATACGACACTTGGTGATTTCGACCAGCCAGCCCAATCCTACCCAGTTGATTAGATTAGATTTGATGAGGCGGCTAATCCGCCTATTCTACTGTGACCTTTTCAGATCTATTGTGGTCCTCTGAATCTAGATTACATTCTCTAGCCCGACTCTTTTTGAGTAGCCAATCAGCATCGACACTGATCCTTGCAAGTAATTTTTTTCCATCGCCTAGTACTAGAAACCGCACATTACCCAGGCAGTCGCACTGGCATAGGATGTTCTCTGCAGTTACCTCTTCTAGGTGACAGAATCTGCCCATGGCTTCGTCTGTCAACCTTATTAGCTCTGCGTGCCTGTTAAGCTTACAGTGCCGTGTTAACATACCTACTATGGCTTTGACAGTTTTCCTATCTTTGCTTAATAGGTCTGCCGTGAAAGTTGGCAAATGTCCTCCAATGTCTCTGTCCTGGTGAGATTACCCACCATTCTAGAGATTTCTGTGCCACCCACTTTCTTTTGTTGATAGTTTAGCCTGCAGTGTCCAGTTAGGAATCCTGTCATGAACCTGATCTCTTCCCTGTCTATGTCCAGCAAGGCTTCTGCTTTCAGTGTTGTTACCTTAAGCCAGTAAATTTAAACTGTTGATTCCAACTGCTTTTAATACAGCTGATATCAGCAGACTTCTGAAGTAGTGGTCGTGACTGATGGCAGCAAGTCTCACTGGTAATGTTCTACATCACTATTTTCAATATAAAACTGTGCATCCATTGAAACCAATTTCAATTAAAATTACTTAACTTCCTTCACAAAACGAATAGATTTCCTAGTGGATTTTCCTACCGTAGCAAAACTCTTTATATTATATCTTCCGTCGTAAGCAAATTATTGTTAAGCGATTTAACCATAAATGTACTACAAACAGTACAATAAAAAGTAGGCGCTTTCTGACTCAATTTCAAATTCTCTCGACCAGGACCATTGCATAAAACAACAAAAAGAAAAAGCATACAATAAGATATTATATACTTGACACATATGGGAACGAGCTTCGAATTAGAAACAGTAATTCCTTTGGCATTTAGTCTAACCAGCATTAAATTCCAATTTATCATAAGACACGACGTGTAAAGTTGATTGAATCAACACAAGGATCCCCTTGGATTTCTAATTAAGATTGGCATGCATATTAATTATTTAATCCGGACACGCCACTCTGATATACTGAAATGCTCAGCTATCTATTCCCATTTTGAATAATATCTACGGCCCTTAACTCACAACCTCTGAAAAACTTTACGAATATTTCCTGAAATCAGGGTCATGTCTTGATCATTTGCAAGCAAAAAAGCAAAACTGACCGTCAAAAAAATCCGACCACCAAAAATTTTATACATTTTCAAAAGTGGCGATCTCTTGAACTACTCATTTGATTTTAATGATTTTTTTCGTAAGTTGTAGGTCAATTCTTGTGTAGCAATAATCTGGTTTAAGTTATCTTCTTCAGAGGCTGAAGGTACTTCTTCATCCTTATATACTAAATTATATCGCGCCAAACTGGTAAATCCGCGGGAACAAGCCATCCCGGCGCGAAAACATTTCTCAATTGCTTTTTCCTAATAAACTAAACCACGGACTATAATAGGTCCCTTATCTTTATTTAAACTTATTATTACAGTTAACTATTTATATTCTTTTAAATGGATCCAAAATTCGACTGTTTGATATATATTTTAATAGACGTCAAAGTTAATATTATAACGCTTTTCAAAATTTGAAAATTATTTTTCAAAGAACAGACCGTTCACTAAGAATAACAACTACTTCTCGGGCTATATGCCCCGACAGACATTGAATTACACTTCTAAGTCAAACGGGGTTGGTATATCTGCAAGATAGGACCAACCATTCTAGTTTATAATCTGAAGGAACAACATCCCTTGTAGACCGATTTCGGCGTATTGCGCCTTATCAGTAAAAGGTAGATGCTATTCGTCCAGAAGCCCTGAGAGCTTAATAATAATCCAGGTGAATACCACTCTTTTTAAAATCCATTATTTCATCTTTAGGGTTATCTAACAGTTATCTAAACGCGTGTAAGATAGTGTAAAGTATTATTATTCAGTGCCAACGGTTCCAAAATTCCCAACTTAGTTAATACAGAAGTCAAGCCAATTAATTTCTCGTTCATCCCTGTATCTCCGAAATTAAAATTGTCAACTTTGCTAAAATATTTAGATAAAACGTAAATAAAAGCACATTCTAGTAATGGTCCAACGAAGATAAGGCACTTCCCTTAATCACGCTAATTTAATTGTGCAATTAAACGGGATTATTCTGTCATTTTGCTTTGTACCTATTTAATATTGGATAAATTTTTCGAATTCTCCATTGCGGACAAAGGAGTCTGTAATAGCTTCATTTTCACCGACGACATTAGTTAAACCAATGAAAAACTTGGGTTATTAAAAACCATACTAAATTTAATGAGCTTTAACAAAGTCGAAGCGACACTTTAAATTACTTTGGCGCCAACAGAGAATGCTGAAAATTTGATAAACGAGGTATGACGTGTATTAGTCCAAGAGCTGGCACCAATTTTTGGGTAGATATTCTAGGCAAGCTGAAAACTTGTCCTATACCTCTCCTATTATGCCCCAATACGGACTTTCAGAACTGGCTGGTGAGAAGCAGGGCTGAATGAATCCCTAAATTTTTAAAAATATTAACGTTTTTTTACCAAAAATATGTTTGAGGCAAATTGAAATTTTAATATGTTTTAGTTTGATGTTTGAATAGTTGAGAAAAAAATGAGCCAGGCCATTTAGTGAGGTTTTTGACCTTGCCAGAGCCGTGCAAGAATATTTTGCAGAAAAATATGAAAAATGTATTTGAGACAACTTGTTACTATTATTAATATTTGTTCCAATTTTTTTTTTCCAAATGACATCAAAAGTGGCTTTTCAATGACACTCAACTGGCATAAGAGGTGTATTATTACTACCTAGTCAGAGAAAGTTTGCTGCTAAGCAAGGTTCCAAGTAATAATTTGAATCATGAAATTGGTAATCAAAATTGTCAATGAATTTATTTATTTGGATTTTGTTTGAAATTGGGACGAATCTGGAGGAAAAATTATATGTTTCACATGGCAGAAAAGAAGATTCAATGCCTTGGCTGGTTTACTAGTCTCGGCTATAAAAGACGAGCCGCGGCATTAAATCTTGTGCGTTTTTGCCTAGTAAAACAAATAACTATTATAGGTGTAGTATGACAAAACCACGTAGTTTCAAGGTAAACTTTTTATTGGAAATCAACTACAAAAGCTTAGTGAAAAATTTATTGCATGTCTACATGTCAACTTGTCAATCTGTTAATATCTATCCTCAGTCATATCATGACATATTGGAAAGTCAATCAAAATGACACTGATGTGAAAACTTTTATATAAATGGATTTTTCCAATATTGCTCAGGAGCATGTTCAGTAATTCCACATTTCTTCCCTACAAGAAAATGCTCTAATCCGGGTATTGTCGTGGAAGTTTTCTGTCTCGTGGAGGATTTCTTCTATAAACTTTAGGGTCATTTTTTAAAGGTCAATCTTCTTGTAAATCTAATTCGTCTACGTCAGAGTGGTCATCTTTTGAAGTAGATGGTTCACATTGATTTGGGTTGTTTCTAATGGAAAATTTTGGAGTAGAGGGTTGTTCTAGATCTGGAGGAATTCTTAGCGAAAAGTTGGCATTTTGATTTTCATCGGCGTCATCATTGGAAACTGAATTCGGTATAGGCTCGGTTCTTCGTTTTCTTATCTGCTCGCTATGCTTACGTCGAAGCTGTCCATCTATGTTTACATGATACGAAAGAGGACCATTTTATTTAACAATACGACCAGCAACTGAACCTTTGGTAAGTGGATTATTTACCCATACAGCATCGCCTTCATAAAAATTTGTTTGTGGTCTTATACATTTATCATGATTTTTCTTCTGTCTAATACATTCCATATCGATATTTTTGGCAATATCAGGTTTCAACAAATCAAATTTGCTTCTAAGGCTACGACCAAACTAGGTGTTCTGCCGGCTGTTCTTCCACCGGTATTTCTATGAGAAAACGGAAACGACTGAAGCCTGTCGAATTGACTATTCTGTTTGTCGCTAGATCTCATTCGTTCCTTAAAGGTTCTCACTGTTCGTTCAGCTAAGCCATTTGATTTTGGATGATATGGTGGAACCTTTATGTGGGATATTCCATTTTCATCACAGAAGTCTTCAAAAGTGTCGGACGTTAACTGAGGACCATTATCGGTTACTGTTATTTTTGGTAAACCAAAACGTGCGAAAGTTTCTTTTAAAACTTTTATGGTAGTTTCTGATGTAATATTTGTCATACAAATTATTTCCAACCAATGGGTATAAGAATCAATTAGTACCATCCACATTTTGCCCTCAAATGGTCTAACAAAATCTAGGTGAAGAAGCGACCACGGCTCACGAGAGATACCCCAAGAATACAATGGAGATTTCTGATCATTCTGTCGTGCTTCTTGGCAGAAAATACATTGTTCAGTCACACTAGTCAAATCCTTGTTTATATTTGGCCAGTAAACATGTAACTTAGCTAATGATTGCATGGTTGTGATACCTGGATGTCCATCATGTAGCATAGCTAAGATTTTTGATTGTAAAGATGTAGGTTTACAAACGCGTCCTTTCCATAAAAGCATGTCTTCCTCAATCGATAACTCATCTCGTTTTTCATAAAAAGTGTGGAAACTACTGTCTAGGCTTTTCTTATCCGGCCAATATGATTTTACAAAGGTCATAACTTTTGAAATGATGTCATTCTTAACCATCTCTGATTTTGAAATTTCTTTCCTTATTGGTAATTTTTGTACTCTTAGCCTCAGTAATTTAGCATGATTGGGAACCTGAACACAGCTGGAGCAATCCAATGGAAGTCTTGAAAGTGAATCGGCAGGAGAATTTTCTTTCCCAGGTTGGTATTCTATGTTATAGTTGTAACTGTTAAGTGTCATTACCCAACGTAATAATCGGTTACTTGCAATTTTGGCAGTTTGTCGAGTCTCTTCAAAAATTATTTCCAAGGGTTTATGGTCCGTTAAGAGGGTGAAACGTCTTCCATACAGATACTGATGAAATCTGGTGACAGCGTATACTAAGCCTAACGCCTGTTGAGTAGTGTTTTTCTGAATCCTTAAATGATCTTGAAGCAAACGCGATCGGTTTCAGGCTTCCATCCTTATATTTATGGGAGAGAACCGCTCCTGTACCCACGTTTCTTGCGTCACTGGTCACCACCAAAGGTTTATCAGGATCATAATGTACCAACGTGTCTTGAGATGTTAAGGTTTCTTTGAGGTCATTAACTATGACGGTATCTTCGGATGTCCAATGCCACTTTGTATTTTTCCTGAGATGTCGGTGTGAAGGTACACATTTCACATGAAGATTTTCGATGAATCGACCATAATATGTTATGGCTCCTAAAAAGGCTCTCAATTGGCTAATATTTTGCGGTAGTGGCATATTCTTAATGGCTTCAATTCGTTCTTTGGTTGGGTGTAAACTATTTTCATCGATTCTATGGCCCAAGTATGTTAATCCGTTCTTAAGAAACTCACACTTCGACTTTTGACTCTTAATTCCAGATGACTGTAGCCTTCCTAAAACTTGTCTTAAGCGATAATTGTGTTCTGCCAAATCAGATGAGATCACTAATATATCGTGTAAATAGCAAACAACACCTTCAATTCCAGAAAGGATTTGATCCATAGTACGTTGAAAAAGTGAAGGAGCAAAACTTATGTCAAACGGTAGTCTTTTATAACAAAAATAGCCTTTATGAGTTGCAATCACCAAGTACTCTCGTGAATCGGGATGGAGCCTCATTTGCAAATCAGCATCTTTCAAATCTATTTTTGAAAAATATTTTCCTCCGGATAGTTTGGATGTGATATCTTCAAAACGTGGCAAGGGGTATTCATCAATCTGGACGTGTTGATTAATGGTCACTTCAATTCGGCGCAAATCCTTATTCTTCCATCGGACTTGCCACAACGATTGGAGAAGCCCACTCAATCGGTTGCTGGGTAGTGTCAATAGGTTCTAGGACGCCTTCTTCTACAAGTCTATCAAGTTCTGCAGACCCCTGGTTTTGGAGAGCCATTGGTACATTTCTTGGACGAAAACGCTTTGGAACTACATCATGATTAATGTGAATTTCTGCGAAATAGCCTTTGATTGTGCCAAGGCCATTCTCAAACAGTTCCTGATATTCTCGGAAAATATTTTGCATTATGTCTTGATTTAGGGATCCTTGTTCTTCTTTGGCCACATGGTAAATTTTGGTTCCGTTTGGAAATGGTACTTTAAAAGCTATACACCAATCTAACCCGAAAATTGGTATATCTTCATCTTCGGTTACGTAGATAGGAAGTTCTGGTCTTTTGTCAAATGCCTTAACATTTACCATCGTTTTACCCATCGTTTTTATAGGATTTCCGCCGTATGCAATTAAATATCCGATAGCTCTAGAGCTGGTTGACCAATCTTCTTCCATGTATTCTTTCCTATTACAGCATGCACTGCGCCTGGATCGTAGAGCATGTTCAGATGTTTTCTATTTACCCGAACATCTAGCATTACTCTGGTAGCTGCGTTAACTCTTCTTATTTGTGAGACATTCTCTTTTAATACTATTTCTTCGTCAGAAAACAAACGATGATTGTTCTGAATCGGAGGGAATGTCACTATCGGCGTCGTTTCTTATGCAACGTGTATGCTTTGGTTTACTAGTTGTTGCTTCTTGGTGGACGGTCTGCTCTTTGGAAATTAATTTTTCTAATTTTGTAAAGCGTTTAATAGTATTGAACTATTATTTTTTGACGTCTCCATTCACATACTTGCGAATTGCATAGCAATTCAAAATCCCTGAGCACAACACCTAGAATTCTACTGGATATATAAAGCCTGCGAATATCCTGGAATTCATTTGGGAAATAGGTATAAAGGAACTACTAGTCTTGAAGACTTAGGAACTGAGTAGAAGAAAGAGGCTACAATAGATATTTTATGTCTCAGTGAATGTCACTCCAAAATTCATTCATACATATCAAGTTGGGAAATCTGGAACCGTTGGCAATAAACTGAGTTTACCTTCAGTTTGAAGAAGATAACTTGGTTATCGAAACGCGCGTAAGATAGTGTAGAGTGTTGGTGTTGGTGTAGTGTAGTGGAGTGTAAACAGTGTTCAGTGTCATACATACATAAATACCATCAATTGGGACACATACTACTTTCTCAATATGAAAAATGTAAACGTTATTCAGGGTGTCCCAGACTAATTTATACAGGCTATATCTCTTAAACGAATAGAGATTTTCGAATAGGACAAAAACTGATCTATTCGATTGCTAATACACTTTAATATGGCGAAGAAAAAATTATCCCCTGAATATTCATCCCTTAGTTACAACACCTAGCTTTAAATTTTTTAATGGCACCCTGTACATTTTTTTAATAATTTCACCAGGTTTTAATCCTTGAACTAAGTGCACTTTAAAAGGATGGTAATTAAAATCTTTTAAAATTCTATGAACCGAACTTCTTGAAATACCACTTTCATTGGCGAGGGTTCTAATAGACACCTTGGGATTAAAATTTACATATGCTAATACATTAATAAGATTTTGGTCACATCTTACTGTGCGTTCAATTGTACCTCGTTTATTATTTGGAAAATGTCCCTGTCTAAGTGAGCGTTCCAAATTTTGAAATGTTGCTTCACTTGGAATGTTTCGATTTGGAAACCTTTCTTGATATAGTTGTCGAGAAACTCTTTTATTTTTCAGGCATTCTCCATAAATCAGTGTTATATCAACATATTCTTCAGGCGAAAATAAATAAGGCATATTGAAATGTTATACACAATTACAACACGTATAATTATTACTGGTCTAATACTTTTATTCCAAACGTCAAGAATAATAATTGTTGATCTGACAGGGTCAAATCATGGCAACCTGAATTAAGGGCGATATCCAAGACGTAAAATAACCGCAAAAGTTTTTCAAATATTGTGACGTTATTATGAGAGATTTTTGAAGCTTGCTTCTTATTGCACGACATAGGACTTTTGAGAAGGCTAGTGAACTCGTGAAACGTGTGATGTTTCGTAAAAGCGTTCGTCACGCTATAACTCATTCAAGCGACTGTGCACTTGCCGCACTGAGCTCGCAGACCTATAGGTGTGAAACATTGTCAAAAACGGTCAAAAATTGTCAAAATTTTGAAAAAATGGTTAATAATTGCCAAAAATTTGGAAAAATGATCAAAAATTGTCAAAAAACGGTCAAAATTTTGAAAAAATGATTAATAATTGCCAAATATTTTCAAAAGTTATCAAAAACTGTCAAAAATTGTCAATAATTGTCAAAATTTTTGAAAAATGTTTGACATTTTTGAAAAATGTTTGAAATTTTTGAAAAATGTTTGAAATTTTTGAAAAATTGTCAAAGACGGTCAATAATTATCAAAACCAATCGAAATTCGTCGAAAACTATCAAAAATGGTCAATAATTGTTAAAATTTTTGAGAAATTGTCAAAAATTTTTGAATATGGTTAAAAATTGTCAAGAATTTGGAAAAATAGTCAAAAACTGTCAGAATTTTGAAAAAATGGTTAATAATTGCCAGATATTTTCAAAAATTGTCAAAAATTTGGAAAAATGGTCAATAATTGTCAAAAATTGTCATAATTTTTGAAAAATGGTCAAATTTTTCGAAAAATTGTCAAAAATGGTCAATAATTATTAAAAATTGTCAAAAATTTTGAAAAATTGTCAAAAATGGTCAATTATTTTCAGAACCTGTCAAAAATGCTCCAAAATTGTCAAAAATGGTCAATAATTGTTAAAATTTGGAAAAATGGTCTAGAATGGTCAAAATTTTTGAAAATTTGTCAAAAACGATCAATAATTGTCAAAACTGTCAAAATGGGTCAAAAATGATCAATAATTATTAAAATTTGGAAAAAATTGTCAGAAATTGTCAAAATTTTGAAAAAAATGGTCAATAATTGCCAAATATGTTAAAATTTTTGAAAAATTGTCAAAAATGGTCAATAATTGTCAAAATTCGTCAAAAACTGTCAAAAATTGTCAAAATTTTTGAAAAATGGTGAAAAATTCACGAAAAATGGTCATTCTATTGTGCATAAGAAGCAAGCTTCTGTCGGCGGTCCGTCGACCGCTCACCGTTTTTTTTGTGAATTTTCGCACACGCATTTGGAAGATAATAATGTATGCCTCTACGAAGCCCAAATTTTGAAAAACAACAATTCGACTACAATTCGAACACCTAATGTAAATAATATTAATTAGTTAATTGTTATTTTTATTTATTTTTTTCATGTAATATTTATTACATTTATTTTTATTGTTCCTTAAGCTTCAGGCTTTTTTGATTAATTTAACAAAAATAAAAAATAAACTGATATTTTCTTGATTACTTACGAACCCATTTTATTTTTGAAAAATTTGTTGAATAGACGATGGAAGACCACATCCAAAATTATTAAAAAAATGTACAGGGTGCCATTAAAAAAAGTGAGGGGTTGTAACTAAGGGATTAATATTTAGGGGATCATTTTTTTTACGCCATATTAAAGAGTATTAGAAATGGAATAGATCAGTTTTTGTCCCATTCGAAAATCTCTATTCGTTCAAGAGATATATCCTGGATAAATTAGTCTGGGACACCCTGTATATGAGTAATGGATTTTTTTAAGTTGGTTTTGTTATAAACAACATAATTCGTATGTGCATTCGAATGAAATAAATTGCAGATTTACATGTTGAGGATAGTCACGGGTACATGCTAGTAACAAATAAAATATTGCTTAATGAGAATCAATAATTGAAATGTGGTAGGTACGTATAAAGCTTCTGGGGGTGATCGATATATAGCTTACGATTTCCTTACAGTGTATATAAAGAGCTGAAGCCAACGGTGAATGTTGATCATCAATATATCCTTCCAATTTGTAGGGAGCCCCATAAATTGTAGCAAACTTATACGATAATACACATTGGGCTTCGCTGTATTTCAAGGTTTCTATTGAAATGAACAATAGACAAATCACGGTTTAATCCGAAATTGCTAGTTATCTTTGAATTGGATTTATGCTTCTTATTTGAATATAGTATAAACTGAAATTTTAGATTTAAGAAAATATATCATTAAAGGAAGTAATTTTTTTGTGTAAGGTGTATTTGAATGGAAATTCCATTGGAGCAAAACAAAATGGCTCAGAATAGTAAGAAAATATTTCAATTTATTACTTATAGATTTTATATGAGTGAATACATTTATAGAAGAGGTACCTGAATAGTGTTAATTGGTCTGAGATCGAATTTTGGGACTATTGAAAAGCCAAAAGTAGAAGACGAAGATTTTTAAAGTGACGAAAATAAAAAGGACTTTGAAGTGAAGAAGGAAGTTCGGAGAGGCTTACAATACAAAATGTAGTCAAACGAGGTGACCAAAATACAAAGAGGAAACTTGGATATAAAGAATACTACTACTCAAAAATAATCAACTGAGCCACAAGAATATAAATGCAATAAGCGGAATAAAAGATAGTCTTGGGACAAAGAAGACAAATACTCATAAATATTATAATACATCTGAGCAATGAGTTTGAATTATTTTCCTCCGCTTAACTACAGCTGAGGTGCGTAGGTTTATCCATTACACTTTGACCAATACAGATCCATTATCTGTTACTTCATGGGATCCAAGCAAGACCGAAACAAAGAAACATTTGTCAATCAAGCTGAAAGTATAACAAAGGGGGACTAAAAACTAAATTAAGACATGACTAACTTTCCCTAATTTTTCCGTGTTCTAAGAATCTAAGAAAGATGGACCATCAGATATGTACGGGATATCTCCAAAATAATCTTATCAGCTTCATCGACCTTTTATAGCAACAGTTCCACTGCCTGTGGTTCCTCTTCATCTAAATTCCGAAGATAGAGGAAAAAGATAGTCCGTACCTAGTTTTTTCTTAGTCTCATTTTTGTACTTCTATCTGAATTACTAGACAAAGCTTGACATCTGATGTCCCGGTACGCGTACGGCACCGAGGTGCATATTCTGCCACCCGCTAACACTATACTCATATGATCTTTTTCATTGAAAATTTTGTCTACTTATGGAATTTCCAGATAGTTTTCCCACACAAAATTGAGCTACCCGAAAAAATCTGAAACAAACCTGTGCTCAGAAATACCATTAATTTTGCAACCCATAATTATGTATTTTCTAGACTATCTGACGTTTTAGACAGGAAAACATTTAGTCGTCAATTGCAACAGTCTGACGAAAGAAAGAAAACCGATTCGGATTCTGTTGGATATAGAACAAGACTAACTTTGTAATGGCCCCAGACACGAACGATAATAATTCTTGATTTGGAGATATCTATTTTAATATAACTGAAAGAAATAAAATCATTCGTAAACTTTTACAATACTACACATAACGATGAAGCGTAAGTCGTCAAGCAAATTCATTTTTAATTTCTGCATGTAGCGGCACACGAAGCCATTATTCAAATATTCATACAGTTCCAGTGACTTTTTCCGTATCACTCATCCTATTCATATGACGTTGGTCGCGATATTAAAACCCGCTTTATCATGTACCATTGAACTGTCTCATTTAATCGACTATTCAAATAAGAGTTGCTAAAGCGAAAACAATTCAAAATAAATGAAGAACTCCATTCATAAATCAAACTCGGCCTGTCAAGTCTTTATTTCGTCGAATTTCAGTAACCGATATTTTTTGCTTTTTATAAATTTCTTTTTTTCTAGTAAATACGCGTTATGTCGCAGCATCAGTGGTACGAACCATTTTATATGTCATTAACCTTAATTGACAGATATAAGCTCGTATTTGAAGATACCCAATAAGCTGAAAATTGCGAAAAAGAAAATACTTTTGGGGAAACTTAACAAGCATCGACGTTCTTAATAAAACTGACACATCCAAATTAAAATTTCCTTTCAAAGGACTGTATTAAATTTTATATTATTTTACGGTTTCATCGTATTTTGAGAACTGCCTACTCTCGCTTTTTCAATTAATTGGTAGACATTTTATAAGAACAATTCGCTTAGCAATATTTTTATTTTATACAGGGTGGACCAATCCGAGATTAAGCAGTCGATTTATAATTAGATATCTGCCGTCAACTTTATAGACCAGTCATCTTATACAAAAAAAGGGGATTTTGGGAAAGTGAACGAAGACGCGAGATTTTTTTTTAGGTTTGTTGGGGGGTGTTTTTTAGGTTTTTGAGTTGTCGAATACATAGACGGTAAGCTAAATAAGGGAGGGGTGGGGGAAGGTAATTTTGTTTTTTTCGCTGTAACTCGATCAATTCTGGTCGTAATTCAACGTATGGCGTCTCTTTTTGTAGCCCTACAATTCACCTTGCAAAGACCCTAATTTTTCGAGTTAACTTGAAAAAAAAGGCGAAAAAAATGCCTTTGCCTTTTGTTGCATTTAACTCGTTCCAGTTAATAGATAGCAAAATGCCGTCACTGAAACTTTTGTAGGACTTGAAAAATCTACAAAAAGAGCCCTCATTCATTTCGACTCGATGAAAATTGAGCTCTGGGGAGCCTCCAGAAGTCGAGCGCCGGAGACTCGTCGACGGCACGTGTTTTTCCTTTTATATTCCTTTATGTATAATATTTATATATTTATATTATATTTACTATACTTATATAATATTGGTTGGGAGACTATAAAGACCCGCAAGAATGGGACTAGAAAATAAGCAACGAAGTATTGGGGAACCAGTTTGTACCAGTCGGAGCCCGCACCACCTGAGCTGTTGAAGATGAACGCATGTAAGTGCAAGGGAAGATGCGGTGCAGCTTGTGGCTGTAGAAAAGCCAGCCTTAAATGTTCGCCTATCTGCAAAAATTGCGATGGAAAATCGTGCGACAATATTGACAGCATTGGAGAAGACGTCATTGATAATAATGATGATGATGACTTTGAGTCCGACAATTCACTTCCGACGAGAAGGAAGTGAACAACGACGGCGACGACGACAACGTTGACCTGAATGCATCCACTTGATCAAATGCATCTGTACTATCAACAAAGCGATCAAGATTTTCATACCTTTTTGATTTCAGAACTTTCAGCAAACTTTTTAATTTTCCACTACTTCACATTTTAACGCTGTACTTGTATATAAATATTTTCTTTTTAATAATCACATCTCGAGCGTTTCATTCGACAGAACCCATCCTTTTCATACACCTTTTGAACATTATGAAATTTTATTAAGAATAATAATAACAACAATAATATCAAATAAAAATAAAATACCAATCGGAATTATAAGAAAAGGCAAATAAAAGATATAATACATAAACGGAATATAAAGAAAAAGATAAAAATACAAAAATATGTAAATAAATAAATATAAATATGATGAATATATAAAGGAATATAAAGGGAAATATATCGGAGAAGGAAAATATGAGAAACGAAATACGTGCCGAACTCCGCGCGCTCGATTTTACGCGAAACGTGCCGTCCCGTCCTTGTTGTCGAGCCTCCGGTGCTCGACTTCCGGAGGCTCCCCTGAGCTCAATTTTTATCAAATCGAAACGAATTAGGGCTATTTTTGTAGGCTTTTCAAGCCCTACAAAAGTGTCAGTGGTGGCATTTTGCTATCTATTAACTGGAACGAATTAAATGCAACAAAAGGCAACGGCATTTTTTTCGCTTTTTTTCCAAGTTCACTCGAAAAATTAGAGTCTTTGCAAGGTGAATTGAAGGGGCTTGAATTCTTACAAAAAGAAAGGTCGTACGTTCAATAACGACCAAAATTGACCGAATTACAGCGAAAAAACGCAAAATTACCTTTCCCCACCACTCCCCTATTTACCTTAAGGTCTATGTATGCGACAACTAGGAAATAAGCTCTCCTTGACACCCCCCAACAAGTCTAAAAAAAATCTCGCGTCTTCGTTCACTTCCCCACTCAAATGTATAAGATTACTGGCCTATTATTATTCGCGGAAGTTTTTCCGATAGTTTCTGCTACTGTATTTGTCAAAGCTTCCAATGACATGTGATTGGTCCATATAATATCATATTAATTCATTCAATTTCGAGCTATAAAGATTTATCGAGGAAATTTTCAACAAAAATTGTAGGCACAGGAATAGGGGTGTGCGAATCAGAAATCAAATACTCTGAAAGTTTGTGGAAAACCCGAAGCATCTTTCATACATTCACGCCAGAGGAAAGTCCAAGCATGATGCTGATTATTATCATATGGAAGGTCAAGTAGCTATTAAAGCGTTGAGTTCCTATGTAATCAGTCCTAAAAAGGTGGGGGAATGGAAAATTTGATGAGCTAGGCAAGAACATCATCACTCTACAGTTGATTCCAAGACACACTGGAATAAAAGGAAACGAAAAGAGAGATCAACGAGCAAATGGTGGCTCTGGAACGACTAGGTATCTTATTGTTACAGAAACTAGAGCGTGTTCCCTATGAATCAGTTGCAAGGGTTTTATACCCCTGCTAGGCGTTTGGTGTATTGTATGTCGGTGATGCGGAGTTTCACAGGGACTAGTGGAAGCCCGGATCCTGATAGAATTCTCTACTTACGGAAACTACAGTATTCACTGGGATGAGCTTTATTGTATACTTAACTATTTACACTAGTTTTACATATGTGTTACTTAAGATGATCATGTTACTGGTATAACATAGTTTTAGATCTGATATCGATGAACTACATTTAATATAACTAAATGTGTCTGAATGTATGTGAATAGATCGGAATGTCTCTAACTGTTTCTGAATGTTTCTTATGAATTTTGAATTATTCTGAATTGTTCGCTTATCTACTTCATCAGCATATATACGTACTGCCCTAGGTCAACTATCCAGTTACGTGATAGTTCTCTGGCCTTTCACAGTCACGTTCGTGACCTCGCGTGATATAACAAATAACTAAATAGATTGTTTTTATAAACATAAATACCTTAAATGAATTAATTAATAATAGATAATTTCAATGAATTTAATTCTTTATGCAATGCCCAAAATACATCACATTGGTAACCATTGCTGATTTCTAAAGTTCTCTTTGTATTTATCGGTTAGCTGTTCACATTTCACACGGTCGAAGGCTAACTGTCATTCGTTACAAAGCCGAAACCGAAAAGTCACTAGATCTTCGCAGTGATGCCAAATACGCAATGCGTTAAGTGGTTCTTTGTTAAGTACTGCTTATACTGCAAGGGAGCGGCAAGCAAAAAAATTGGATGCTTCTCAAATTTAAGCGCAACTTGTTTGCAAACGGGCATTAATTTCGAAAAAATAATAAAAATAATAATTAATATACCACAAGGAACGAACAGAAGACAAACAGAAGATAAACAAACCCTACATCAATCAATCCCGATTCTACAGTAACGTCAATAATTTAACACCTTTCAGTGGTTTATACTTGTACAGGGCTTCACATGAATATGTGGTATTCCTTAAATAAAATAATTGAAAATTATTTATGATGAAGAAAAAAAATCCAAATAATCATCCAAAATAAATAATATATTTTATGAACTATCGAAGAACAAATTGGGATATGAGACATACGGGTAGGATGTGGTTGGATATATCATTATGTCACATCCGACATCAATAATAAAAACGGTTTGTACCCAATTTGAAACTTGGAAAGCGTACATCGAATACGGAATTGATTTAATGGATATTGTAACGTTCATGTATCGTGTAACGCCTTCGTGTTACGTAAAAACACAAAACGAAAAGGATTACAATCATTTTCTAGTCGGCGAGTGATATGTATTTTGAAATTTTATCTGTTCGCGGTAACATTTCACTTTAATTGGACAAAAAAAACCGTTGTAGTAAAGTTGCGGTGGTATCGACTACTTGGTAACGATACTGACATGCGATGATGTATTATAAAATGAGATTTTCATGTAACTTTTAAAAATTTAAATGCCATTCATAATTTACTTCATACGTCGATCGATACGGACGATACGGTATTTTCTATAGAGGTGGTAATTTTAACATAAAAGTATTTAAATCTGCTATTGAACTGTATGCAACAGCGGTGGCCAAACTTTTTGTTAGCTGTGCCAATTTTGACTCCAAAAAAATTAGTGAGTGCAGTCCCTCCGCGCGGAAGAAGTTATACTTCGTAATGTGGATATGAAAATAGGAAAGGGTAGAAATTGATTTTTAGTGAAATCATATTGTTTCTTTAAGACAAACTTTATTAACATTGCTTACAATTCACAATTGATCGCATCTTTTAATTATCATTTTCGAGTGGAGAAATATCCAAATCCATAACATTTACAATGGGATTATGATAACTAAAGTAAGATACGAAATGTTCGAGTTCTATTTTTTTGATGAATGCCGAAGATTCTGGTCATTTAAAGGAAATTTCAAAATGACAATCTCTCAATAAATTACTTTTTAAATAATAAAAAGAGTAGTTACACTGCCATCTGTTATCGAATACCGAAGCACTCACTCTCTTTCTCTCTCCTACTTTCTACCTTTGTGTATCTTTCTTTTCTTTAACGTTTAACGCGACCTTGTTGGGAGTCGCATTAGAAGCATCCCTTGAAAAGAATACTTACACTGCCATCTGTCATTGAATGCCGAAGGTTTTGGTCATATGAAGAAAATTCCAAAAAAGGAAGTTTTTCTTAATTAGATTTTAAAAGTTACTTTATTTAAGGAAAAAAGTATATTTACACTATCATTTGTTGATAAATGCCGAAGATTTTGGTCATGTGATGGAAATTTCAAAATTACAGTCTCTTAATAAATTACTTTTTAAATAATAAAAAGAGTAGTTACACTGCCATCTGTTATCGAGTACCGAAGGACTCACTCTCTTTCTCTCTCCTACTTTCTACCTTTGTGTATCTTTCTTTCTTGCGATAAACGTTTAACGCAACCTTGTTGGAAGTCGCATTAGAAGTATAACTTCAAAATGACGATTCCCTTGTAATAGTTCAAGCGTTACCTTCAATGTCGAAAAAAAAATTTGCACGGGCTAATGGTAAAGTTTCTACCAGTAAGTACCCCAAGGCTCACCCTGGGATGAACCAAAATACTGCAAACTATCCAATGATTTACTGTACTATCCTTGGCTAGTTTTTGCTAACACCAGTCTTGCTGAGAAAAGTTCCTCTTGGGGACTACATTAAGACCATAGGCTGGTTGACGTACAGGGAGGGACTTCCAGGAGGATGCACAAAGGGCCTAATAAGGAATAGATGCTGTGGGGTTGCCTTACCCTCTCAATTTATCAGGTCAAATCAGATATCAAGGCTTTAGTCTTAGGCCCAATTATTTTTTTGTTATTTATTAACGATGTCACAATGATAAATTTAATTCATTTGCCGATGACACTATATATGTATCCTGGAGTAGTTTAGATATGCCAACAATACACTCTATCACATCCAAAGATCTCGTTACTAATGAGTATTGGGCTAACTCGAATGGTATCTGTTTTAACACTACAAAAACCATAGTTTTATTTCACAGAGCAACTTTACAGCATCATAAACTAAACAACAACAAAAAAATTCTTGGTCTACATATTGTCAATGCCATTTCACATAAAGTACTAATATCATCTCCGAACTTTTTGGTACGTATATAAATCATATAAATTATTAATCCATTGTGATAATATTAACTGAAAAAACGACAGAACCTCAAACGCGATGTTATAAAAGCACCGTTATTGAATTTCTGGAATTGTTTTAAGCATTTCAAATTGAGCTTTTAATCCACAAAACTAGTTTAGGAATTCCGTCAAACTTGTATCAGTGACAAACTTTGAACTACTAATAAAATTAGTGCAGTAAAATTGTGTATAATTATCTTTGCTAATTAAATACAGAAGTTAAGGTTTGAAGTTGACATGAACTAGTTAACCAAATCGAATCTTGGAGTAGTTAAAAGTGTCCGATCTCTATTATAAATTTAAAATTAGATTGGCAGATGGCTTAAGACTGTGTTTATGTCTCCTTTGACTGTAAACTTGAACTATATCTGTCTTTTATAGAGAGTCATTAAAACTTACTCGTAATTTGAACAAGATTTTATTTGTGACAATATAAAGTGAGAAAAATGATTTAATTTAAATTAAATACATTTTATGGGGCTTCATTCACCTGGGTGAAATGGATTTATTTTCGAAATTCCATACTTCTCTATGAGCTTGAACTAACTTTCCAATTGCTTTTACATTTTTATTACATTAAGACCCTTGAAGTAGCAGCAGGAAAATTATTCAAAAATAAACAAAAACTGTGTGAAGAATTTACCTAGGGTGGAAGAAACATTGGAAAAATATTTAAAAAAATCTTGCTTGTGATTTATTGGTTCTACGGAGTGGTTAATTATGTGACTTTTGTCACGCAAGGTAGTAATATTTTAAACAAATTCAGAGATTAAATTATTAACCACTGGAGAAATAATTAAAATATGAAATAAAACTCAGATACAAATAATTCTTTTAAAGAATTATTACAGTTTCCTGTAAAATTGTCGTATTTAGTAAAGCGTGTTACCAACAGATATCAAAGAATAAATATATATTATTCTATGCTTTACAACTAAGTTTTGAAAAATATTTTTCAAAAACAGTAACCGTTCAACGAAGAAGAAACAACTACTTCCCGGGCTACATGCCGTCAAAGTAAATCTACAAGATTTCAACCAACCATTCTGGTTCGTTGAACGGTCACTGTTTTTGAAAAATGTTTTTCAAAACTAGCATGAACTAACAAAAATATATCAATTTTCATGAAAGGTGGCAAAACACGTAATGCATGAAGCAACATTGCACCCTCTGCATAATGTCGTTGACCTCACAACTTGCTAAACTGGACACAACCTCAAACTTTTTGTACATGATCTCTTTCGGGAGCCATAATTTGTGGGAAGACCTTCAGCTAATTAACTTCTGAACTCTAAGTGACTGATTGGCTTTTGTTTCTGTTGAATATTGATGACTTTGTAGCAAATGTATGCATTACAAATAAAACTTTCGATCAAATAGTAGAATATTTTCATCCACCATCTTCTGATTTTCCATGCAGGCAATATTGTAATATGACATGAACTGGTCGAATCGATCCACAGCTCCCATGTGCATGTGGTTGCAACAGGTTTAGGTCAAAGGAGCTCTTCTTTTACGCCTTTTTTGTTTGTTCGGCTAATTTTGCAAGTCAAACTAGGATCATGTAGAGAACTAATAATTATAACACTTTTTTTGCCTCGATCTTTCCACTTGCTAAAGCTTATTTCTTCACAAGATGAAAAATCGGAATCACCAGGTTTCATGTTCTTATCGGTTTTCATTAGGGGAAGTTGAGGGCATACCACGCACGGGGAAATAACGCGCATCTAGGTTATTCAGAATCTCTAGACGTACGAAAGACTTGGCAACACTGGATCTGTTCGTCTGCTATGAAAAAACATCCGCCAAAAGTTTAGTTATGATTTCAGTGTATTGCAGAAAGTAAGTGAGATCTGTACGTTTTAGGTTATGTTTATGTAATTTTGTTGGTGTCTTTAAGTGGAGGTAAGTTTATTGTATTATATGCTATCAGTATCGTTTTTTTTAATTGTAGCTAAATATATTCTGTTTCATCTTGACTTTAGTTCTGCAGTATTTTATGCTTTGCCAAAAATAATGTTCAGAGGCGTGGTTTGGGGGAAAACCGCGCAATTATTGTTGGGTAATTGCACGCTGCGCAGAATTACCCCTTATGGTTGGTAAGATTTTTTTTGTAGATGAAATGCCAGAGACATATCAAAGAAAAACAACAAGAGGTCAGTGGAGTGAGGAGCAATTACGAATGGCTATGAATGCAATAGAAGCCGGACGAGCAGTGAGAGAAGTTGGTAGAGCATTCGGAAAACCTGAATCTACTTTAAGGAATAGAAAAAAAGCCAACAATTTGATCAAATCTGAGTTGGGAGGACGTCCAGTGTTCACCAAGGAAGAGGAGCCCTTGCCTTACACATTATTAAATTAGCAAATGCTTTCTACAGGATAACCTGGAACTTCTAAACAGAATAATACAGCAAGGAAAATTCAATTTAAAATCCAGCAACAACCTAATACCTCTAAGTAAGCTGAAAATGAAATCACTCCTCCTCAAAGCAAATAAAACCTACTCAGATCTTAAAAAAAACTCACTAAATCCTATAGAACAAATAGCGCCGCTGCCAGTAAAGACTGAGAAAAAAACTGCAACCCAATCCCACAAGAAACAACATTCGGAGATTTTTACTTCCACTCCATTGAAAAAATTACTTGAAGCTAAACAAGGAAAAAAAAAAGAGAATAAGAAGAAACTTACAGAAGACAAAAAGAGAAATAGAAAGATTGTTAATAAGGCAGCAAATGAAAAAACACTGTCACGAAAAACATCTTGTGTGAGAAAAATAGTAGACGATATTGAAGATTCTGAAAGCTACGACGAAAGCCAGTTATGCGATGATGATGAATTAGACGATGTGGACCCTCAAAATAATGACGTTTGCTTGATTTGTGGAGAATTTGGCCAAATTATGAATTATGGTATTACTTTATGTTCAGATTGGTCACATTCTGAGTGTAGTGGATGGAGTACAGCTGATGGATACACTTGCGATATGTGTATTGCAGCAGCAAAAAAAAGGAATTGAAATATATAACGAGCCATATTTTACTCTTTTTTCGTACCTTGAAAATTTGTTTTAATTTTTCACTTTTGCTAAGAAATTTAGATTGATTTTTTGTTTATGTTGTATATCGAACAATAAAACAATAAAACAATAAAAAATTTGATAAGTTTGGCTTTTTATAGTTCTTTTTATTAGTTAGGGATATTAGACACACGTGCGCGGTATTACCCAGAGCATGTGCGGCATTACCCTTTATACGGGGGAATACCGCGCTTTACTCCTATCTCAGAAATTTATTTGTCAAATCAAAAATATTATTAATAATAAGATTTTGAGTAATTCCTGAAGTTACTAACATAAATCAGTCTACGTGAGGGAAAAATGAAATTTATTTATTAAGTATTAATCAAATTGTGGCCACTTCTTCTGAGGCGCGCGGTATTCCCCCAACTTCCTATATCTCTGATAGGTATTTTTTTTTATTACTCTGAAACTTACCGCATGCGAATGTATTAGTTGACAACAGCTAATGAATGAGCGTATGAGTGCTAAAGTAATTATCAAAGTAGATGCCCTTTGTTCAGATAATTATTTGTTAGTTGAAGAACTACTCTTTCGCCCCTCAACTGTTTTCTCACATTTTCCTTCTACACACTGAAGTTCAGTATGTATCCACATTGAGAATCGTCTACAGCCATTTGTCTAAATAGATTGAAATTCCGTTGAAACTTGTCAGAAAGGTGGGGCAGCAATGGCCCGGATTTTGTAGAGTTTAACGAATTTTGGATTATTTCGTTCTGACATTGCTTTGCTATCGTTAACATGTAAGAACGCATCAGTTTCAAAAAACGTTTTAGTGTTATTTTGTTGGTTATCCTTGAAACATTGAAATTTTCATCGCACGACCAATACTTCCTCATTGAAGGCAATGAATGGAAGTTCATTATAATTATAATTCCGCACAAAGCGTTCAGTTATTCAATGTCCATGAACAGTTCAACGCCATTTTGTAATGCATATGTATTACTTTGCTCAACAATATGATTCATGATATGAGCATCCAACAATGTTCGAAAGATGACCATTGTGCTATCGATATGTACTTTGAAGGTAAGGCCATATAGCTGAGTAAAATTATACCGGTTAAACGTTTCCGGAACAGATTCGCCTTTTGTAAACATTGGTTAATAATTTTTTCTGATGCTTCGAATAGATCTATTTCCTCATCCGATAATGAATCTGATGACGAACAATGTGAAAGGTGTTGTGTGATTGGCTCCTGAACTTCAGTTGCCAATGGTACATAATGTGGGTCGTTGACAGAGTCATCACTTTCAAAAGGGTCTTGGACATTCTCTAGGTCAGATGTATCAACCAGCGGGAGAAGTTTGGTGAACGATTTTGGTGTTCCAGAGCAATTAACGGAACTAACTCTACTTGAAAGTCCGTGTTCAGAAAATGTACTGTTGCTATATATTCTACATCACTGTCTTCTTCGACTTCAGAATTTATTGCTTGCTCCTCGGTAATACCTTCAATAAGATCAAAAGCATCGTCAGAAGATAACATATTAGGATTTATTCTGTTTTTGTTCGCCATAATCTGTAAAATAAGCATGCAAAACTTTAGTTACTAGCTACATTATGTCATTCAGAGGCTTAGAATATTGTATTTTTTCACACTCTGTATAACATACTTTAGGTATGTTTTGCTTACAGTAAAATTTCAATATAAATATGTTCAAATGAATGTTTGGGAAAAATTAAATTTCTTTGCACTCTTTTAGATACTAACTACTTTAGCATTGTGCCTGTAGTTTATCTGGGCCGTAATGTTCTCAACAGAAAAATATAGTGCATCCAAAGTCAGTGTAACGACAATAAAATAAAGCAATACCATAATAAAAAGATATATTTTCTAGAATTGTTAGGCTCACTATACAAATGTTCTCCTTACTTCAGTTAACTGTTAGTTCGTGATGTTCTTAGAAAGCTAATCTGGAAATATTTAAAAAAATATACATAATATAATTTTATCAATAAGCAATAAAATAAGTCGCTTAAAATTGCTGGAAAAACAATAATTAATTAAAAACAACTTTATTTATGTTACTATATTTAAAGAAAATTTTGAATAGCTGGCCACTTAGCAGCCTCGCATTGAAAAGCTAATACATCCAGTCCAGTATTTGGCATAATATAACGAAGTAACCGGACAGTTTTAACTCGGCCCACTGGGACATACAAAATATTATGAGTTTACCAAACATCTGGCCTGACCTGGGTTAAAACATCCAGGGGTGTGCGTGAATTGTGTTGTAGAGAAATATTATCAATATAAGGTCTATTTGTTGGTTGACTGAGTTTAGTTCTTAGTTGTAGAAAAGTGTAGTCAATCTATAGTAGAAAAGGATTAATAATATAATATATATTATTTGTTGGTTTAGTGAGATTAGTTGATTAAGTGGCGTGAGTGAATTGTTATTAATAAAATATTTATTTGTTCGTAAACGTTAGGGTAAGTTTTACAAATATGATTTGTTAGTAATTAATTAGAATGGCATTTTGGAGACAGTTCAAGATGATGTATCGCAGACAATTTTTTCAGATTGTATGGTCTGGCTAAATGAGCATTATTTACAGAAAATTATATTACAAATTTTATGAGTTTTGTATTCAGGTCAATTTTAATCTACCATATTAATTAGAATGAAAAACATTATTTCACAATATTCGAATTTATAATAAAATTTATATGCACGCCATTGGGCGGCACTTGCCTTCAAAGGGATTAAAAATATGGGTCATTACATTGAGCATAGGAAAAAATGTATATATCATATGTATATATCATACATATTCACAGAATGGCCTTGTTTGTCCAAAAAATAATGAACAAAACGTAACCTATGATATATATACTGTGTTCAATTGAAAAGGACCCACCCTTAATATTTCAAAAATGGGACATATTAGATGGAAATGCCGAAACACGTCAACTTTTAACTTGAGGGGAACACTTTTTGGCGCTAATGTCATAAACGTCAGATTCACCCCCTCCCTCCTGGAGACACCCCTTACATTTTTTCAATGGCATTAGGTATCAAGTCACACCTTATTTAAAAGGTCTGGTAAATCTCTATTCAATCATTTTGTTTTGTCTTTGATACCAGCCTTCCATTGTTATTTAATCGTTGCTTAAAATTGGCTCTTTTTCAACTTTTATTGCCTGAATGTTAACGGTGGTCGCTTGGCACACATGATTAAATAGCAGTTTTTTCTTGTTAACAGTTGTCTTTTTACTATTTGTAAATTTGTTATTCTTTAAAGAGTCTTTCTATCATAACACAATACGGGGGCATACGAAAAATTGAAAGAGAGCCAATTTTAAACAACGATTAAATAACAATGAAAGGATGATATCAAAAGCAAAACAATATGATTGAATAGAGATTTACCAGACCTTTGAAATGAGGTGTGACTTGATACCTAATGCCAATTGAAAAAATGTAATGGGTGTCTCCAGGAGGGAGGGGGTGAATCTGACGTTAGCGCCAAAAAGTGTCCCCCTCAAGTTAAAAGTTGACGTGTTTCGGCATTTCTTTCTAATATGTCCCATTTTTGAAATATTAAGGATGGGTCCTTTTCAAATCAACACAGTGTATAGAAATTGCAATGAATCAAACTTTTCTTTTTTGTGAAGAAATGATTTGCGTTTTGCACTGTAAATGATGTACAATTGCAATATAAATATATATTTAACCATCCTAAGTAATAAAATAATAAATTTTCCACTTTTTTTTGAAAAATAAGTTACACCTGTTGCACACATTCACCAAATGCACAAAAATCAATATACTGACCACTTTCACATGTTTTTGGTTGCAGTATCCAAAGTGGTTAGCTGAGTACACATCTGAACGTTCAGTGACGTTTCAGTATAGATTCCATGGAATTAGACGATATCATAACTTCAAGGTTTGAAAAAGCGCGGGTTCTTTTGACTATTGGTTATTTAAGTGGCTCTGCTACTTAGAGGGTTAAAAATTTTTCCGGATGTCGCAAACGTTTATTCATGAAGTGTGAGAATAAGGAATTCAATTGGGACGAGATCAAACCTGTATAAGTGAACAATCGATTTTTTTTATTACTGCTGGTTATGTCATCGATAACACTAGTCCATATTTTTTCTTTCACACAAAAACTAATATTAAATTGAATCTATTATAGCTACACAATACATATATTAGAAATCATTTGTATGTCAGATTTCTTCGCAACATAAAAACATATTTTTCGTCTACCTTACTATCAGCTGACCTTGCTTCGCTACGCTCGCTCGTGCATCTAGTTTTGGGCTGCTAAAGTTCACTTTTGGCACAATATACTATATTCCATGTACAGTACAAAAATAACCTTCACTTATTATTTGCTGAACAATAGTTGTAATGACTTCATTAGCACTTGGCTTCTGGTAGGTCACGTTTAAGTCTCCTGCTGATCAGCTGACGTTCTGGGATGCGTAATTACTATGGCCAGGCGAACGTTAAGTCGCAGTGTGACGTGCGATGGAGCGGGGTGAAGTGAACTGCGTGGGTGGTTTAAATTGTTTGCAGGAATTGTGCGAAAAATGAAACGCCGTTCCTCGCCCAGTAAATGCCTACATATTTGTGTTATTTGTTAGAATCGGAATCTTTCTCCATTTTTTTGCCACCAAAAATTACGCCACTTTTGATCGCAGGCTTTCGCAAGTCTATCGCCTACATAAACTGCGCCACCTCACGCTGCTTCCGGACATTATCTGATGTATCGATGTATATTGATCGCAGAACGTTCGTCTGGCCCATCTGTACTATTATGCAAAGCCACTCTGCTCTGTAAAAAAGTGGACATTATAGTGCAGAACACGCATGCATTAAAATTTCTTATTATAGCAATGTACAACGTGAGCAAGCACTGGATCGTAGTAAAGGTAGTAAATGTGTAACGCACGTTTTTGCCTACTTCCAAATATACTCGAGCACAATTCGTGATCGCGATTCTGCTTTTTTGTGAACGCCACAGTATACTTACAATAGTATATACAAAGCTTAGCTTGATGAATCGCTGAAATATTAAACAGACTCCGTGTGTAAATAATGTATCACGTGACGTTGTTTCGGTCGATGAAAAACTTGTGATCACCGCAGCTATCACGCGTCTACTGGACGAAACATTTTCCTAGTGTCTTGACTTGTATATGGAACGGTGTTTCGGGCACGTGTCGAGGTTTTGGCACAGTAATTGAGCAAATAATTGGGCAAGTGAAAACGTGCGAGTCGTCACGCTAGTAAAACGCATCATGTAGACAAGATCTTTAGTGCGCATGAGGTTATCTGTGGTTCGCTAAGCTTTATTGTGTGTGAGGTTGGAACGAGTCGGTCTTCGACCTCTCGTCTTTCTAATTGCTCACACTGGTTGTTGTAATCATGTTCATTAACGCTCTTGTAATGGAGATACCTATGAAAATTCTACTTATTGATAATCATTACCGCCCTGGCACATATTTTTACAAATTATATTTTCAAACAGAGTATGAAATTTAGCTTTGGTTATCATTGTATTTTTTCCAAAATTCCATAATACAAAAGTTTATTTACAGACGGTTTTAAATCACTTTCCACTTTCACCAACCTCGTCATTTGAATTTCACCTTTATTGAATTACCTTCTACAGATGAATTATTATCCCGTATTCTACAGTAATGCAATAGTAAACAATAAATAATATTCTCGACCGCAAAGTCGTAGGAATATTGCTGTGGGCAGTTGAGAATTCTGAATAATTCATGACGTAATAACTTTCGGCAATTCCATTTCGGTCATTTTTTTTTGTTACCTGGACTTGCCGTTCTCATTTGGCATAGCCTCTAAATTTCTTAATATTATTACTACGCACTCCTCAGGGCGATGCGTGTACATTACATAAAGAAATTGTCGTTTTATTTGGGAAAATGAAATCGTAAAAATATTAGATGAGTGTCTTGTGCTCAATAACCATCCACGTATACCAATTTAAAATAAATGGGAATGACCGTACTTATATTTTTTAGTTTTTTACCTGCCAAGTATTGACAAATTCAGACCATAAACTATGTAGACTCCTAGAATTAGAGTGAGGATTTCTCCAAGAAGGACCTAGTGCAAAGACTGTTGAGTCTGATAAGGGCTTCTGATCTCTTCACATAAACGGTACAACCAAAAGCACAAAAAGCCTGAAGGCTGAGGTGCCGAGGTCTTGAAGCCTCTGACTGGTGGTGTCGAACTTATCAATCAATCAATCAACAAACATCTTTGAAGATGCCCTTGTAAATTGATTGATCGATTTCAGTAGTACACCCAATCCAGATTTCGAGTCCCTCGTACTCATCAGGCTTAACTTTTTCACAAGATCCTTTTTTGAAAAATCCTCCCTTGAGCGCCCTAGTAACAGGAACTGATATCTCCAGCTGAGCTGAGCTGGTGTTTTGCATGCTGACTTTTTCATTTCAATGCATATGCATGTGCTTCCATTGGGTGCAGAGAGTGGTTAGCGACTGAAAAGGTTTTTTGACCAGGTGTTGGCTGAGTTCCCTAGCATACTTCCAGAAAAGACACAGAAAAAAAATATAAAAAGTTCCTTAGCTAGTATAGCGATACTCAAAATCTTAAGTCCTATGAAACCTGTGTTTCCTTCTCTTCGGTAGTTTTGTTTTACGTCCACGAATCACAGCAATTCAAGTGTCATCACCATCCTCTCCATACACCGATCAGCAAGACAACGTAACCCGGAAATTTTATTTATAGATAAAAAAGAGCTAGTAGTTATTTTAATATAAACTGTAGAATAAATAAATATTTTAGTTGATTTTCAAATATGTTAAAGCATCCAACAGTATTTTCCGTAATAATTTAATGAGAAATAGGGAAATCTGAAAAATATCTGACATTAATGTAATAAGTGTTGCCTACGTACATAGGTAGACGAAGCTGCAATCTGGAAACTGCTAAGTACAAACAATGGCAATAGGTAGGCAACACAACATACTTGCAAATTATTTACGGATTATAAGAATCAAGTATGTCTATGTCAAAGAAAGAACCTAGTGCATTATCACTGACATATTTTTTGAGATAGTTCTGTGCTGTGTAATTGTATTAATATTTTACTATAAGTCAGTGAGTACTTAAAAAAACAATAAAAATGGATACAAGTGATACTGATTTTTCAAATACACCGCCAGATATTGTCGAGGCGGCCAAAAAAGTCACTTTAAATCTACTTCCGGAGAAATCCAAATTAAAGTACGAAAATGAATATAGTCTATTTATAAGTTGGTGCAGATCCAAAAATATTAAAAGATATTCAGAAAATGTGTTATTAACATATTTTGGGGAAAAAGCAGCAACATTAAAGTCATCAACCCTGTGGTCCAAGTATTCAATGCTAAGGCAAACATTGAAAATAAAAAACGACATTGACATTAGTCAATATGCAAAATTAATTGCAATATTAAAATAAATTCTGTCGGTTATAAAGCAAAAAAATCTTTAACTGTATCCAAGGAGCAGGTGGAGGAATTTATTCGCATTGCGATGAAGACTATTTATTGAAAAAGGTAATAAATAATTATTTTTATGTCTCCAAAAAATATTCAATTTAATTTTTTTATAGGTTGTCTTAATTATGGATATTGCTGGTGCGTGTAGGAGAGATGAATTGGGAAAAATGAAATTAGATGATATTCAAGACAAAGAATTCCTTTTGATTGTTCATATTCCAGATTCGAAAACAAAGCAGAGTCGAATGTTCACAATTGTTAATAACAACATACCAGAAGAAAATGACATTGATTACGTTGCGTGTTGTAAAAAGTATATTTGCATAAGAAAGCAATGCCAAAATAGTTCAGAAAATCACCTATTTTTCCGATATTCCAAAGGAAAATGCGCAGATCAGGTAGTAGGATTAAATACGATTGGTAAAGTACCTACTGATATTGCCAAATATTTAAATTTGCCGAATCCTGATTCTTATACAGGACATTGTTTCCGGCGTACATCTGCTACCTTATTAGTAAATGGCGGAGCAGATTGATTTCAACTAAAAAAACATGGCGGATGGAAAAGCAGTAATGTGGCAGAAGGGTATATTGATGAATCCATAAACAATAAAATAGAAACTTTTCAAAAAATATCTAGTCAAGTTTCAGCTCGAGTGCCAGAAAATATACCCTATCTGTTTTGCCACCAGAAAGATTTGACATTTTCTAACCTTTCAGAGACATCAGGCATAAACTTAAAAAATTGCCAAAATTGTACCTTTAATTTTAATTTAGTTAATAAGTAAAAGGTATGTTTGTTTATTATCGTTCTGTATTCCGTTCAAATAAAATTTTAAAAAGTTGTAATTTATTTAATGAACTATAATATTCATACAACCATAAAATCATAAATTTTTAAACCAAAAAGTCTATTGTCATAACTAGGCAACACAACATACACAATTAATCTTTTGTCTTCAAATAGTAGGCTTAATATGTCAAATAAACTTCCAATATTGTAATGAAAGTAACACGTTTTTAATAAAAATTTAATTTTATTTTGGTGTGATCGTAGAAAAAATCTTGTGTGTATTTCGAGCAGAAAGTCCTTTGGTAGTCTCGAACTTTCTGTCTCGACTGCCAAAGTACTACTTTCTGCTCTTGATACACAAATAGCTATTCTTTTATGGAAGTTGACACTCTTTTCTTTCCACACCGGTCACTTGTTTAACAATGTCCCAAAATGGTTCTTAGAGGACGGTTCTTCGCGCAACTTCGAAATCCGTGCCGACGCAGAACCAGCCCATCCAAATATACCTATTACTTTCGGTACCTGTTTAATCGACCAAAATCGCTGATAAAAATATCTATGCAATTCAACAATCGTTTCACATTATACCACAATATGTACAAAATAATAGCGTTAAACTCGACTATAGAGGTGTCAGTATCCTAAAGTTATTTTGGGACCGTTACAGCCTGTCGAGTGTCATTGAAAAGCCACTTTTTATGTCATTTGGAGAAAAACCCTTTTTAACCTATTTTTATGTATATGGTGTCATTAAAAAAGGATTTGCCTCCTAAATTAAGATTTCTCGATCCTCCTCCTACTATCAACTGGATTCTGTTCAACCCAACCTTTTCCACGTCTTAGCTGAGCCAAGGACAAGTAAAGCTTTCCAAAAAAATCAGGTTCTTATTTCCCTATATCGGAGACTAGTTCTATTGACACACCGATGACTACCAATCCTCATGGTACTTTCAACATCTCCAGAAAATGTGTTTCTTGTAAAATAATATTTTCTTTTATGTATAGAGAGCATAAATACCAGATTAACATAATATCTGTAAATAAATTTCGTAGCACCCGTCGCGTTTATGTCAGCTGTTCTTATCGACTAACAACTCGATTTTTTAAATTTGAACATCCTGATATTAACTACTCGCCATAAACATATAAAAAATACTAATTCACACAAAAAATACAAAACACAGTTCGTCTCCCCAACATGGTGGAACAATTAAGCTTGATTAATTCACTTATCAGTTGGCTTCTGATCGAGTCCCATTCCTAACCCTTTGAATAGCTCAACACTTTATCTTTGATACGCTGTTGAATATTTAAGTTGTCCTTCAATAATCAATGTGTCTGTTACCATTTTGTCCTTGACCGGTAACTTCTTATCTTCGAGTGAAATCAATTCAAAGGGCATGGAAGTCAGAAAGTTTTTCCATTCTTATATGTTATTCATTTGACCTTTATGTTGTTTGAACTATTCAAGACCACAGATTTTTTCGATTCGGTTTTTTTGATTGATTTTTTTTATATATAAGTCAAATTAAAATTGTCTGAAGCAAACCAACAAAAAATATTGTTCAAAGGCCAAAATGAAATGCTCGAAAACTATCATTGTACTAAAGTCTGATGATCCATAGTTCAGGTGATCTACAAATCAAAATTGATCTTCGTTCATTTTTAGAAGTCTTGTTGAACTTGATCCTTAATTAACTTGTGAGTAGTTGAAAAGTTCCTGACAATGTCATATTTTAGAAGAAGAAATGTAATTTGTGAACATCAAGTACAACCTAACTGCTTTATTGTTATATTTGTTATTATTGTGAAAGTTTTGATGTGGTATATAATAAAATAATGGAGAAAAAGTGTACTAAACGTGCAACCAATTTGATGACAACCGAAGAGGCTTTTTTGATGGCACTTGTGAAAGACAGGGCGAGTGAAATAGAGTGTAAGAAGTGTGATAATGATACCAATAGAATTAAAAATAAAGCATGGGCGAAGGTATGTAACACATTCAATGATAAATCAAAGAATAGCACCTATAGAGATGTTGATGTACTCAGAAATATAGGTACTCGCGGATTCAATTCTATTTGAACTAGTTGTAAAACATCTCCTTCGTCAGTCAGTTCTTCCAAATAATTATCCATGCTAATGATTCAATACAATCTGATATCAACACCACAAGAAAAGGTCTTTCAGACAAATACATTATAAATGTCAGTTTCAATTCCTAACCTCAATTGTAAAAGCTTGAAACTCGGCTTGATCGCTCGCTAACAGACGATCACTTTAATTTGTAGATATCCATAGATCAAACGTAGTACAAGGAATATTTGATGATGATCTGCGATCAACTTTGATCTTTAATTAAACTAGCCACGTACAAAGTGGCCGTAGTCAAAAGATGCAAAGTGTGTGGGTATCAATTTGACAGGTCCCATCTCGGGTCCCATGAAGAGAAGACATTTTAGAACCAATTTGACTTCCAATGAACTGCCTCCTCGTTGTTTGATACCACTTATTTATACACAGATTGCGAAAATCCCTTTCTTACAATGCGACTTATACAAGTACGACAAGGAAAATATGAGCAAGACTACGTGAAAGAGAGAGAAGACTTGTTAGCCCAGCGATCAGTCCCCTCTACCAAAACAGTTGGGCGTGGATTCAGTCCCCTCCTATTTATTTTAACTGTTGTGTTACCAAATGTACTTATCTGTAAAAATTATTCCTAATTTTTGTCTATCGTTGTTTTAAAATTTTCAACGGTCAAGCGGCAACAATGTTAAATACCAATAATTGGTAAATCGAAAGCAGTGAACGGATTTTATTTATTGCAGATTGTAATTTGTCCAAATTTTTTCTTCTGGCAACAGCGGTTGAAATAGTGTGGCGATGAACACACGCCCAACTGTTTTGGTAGAGGGGACTGATCGCTGGGCTAACAAGTCTTCTCTTTCTTTCACGTAGTTTTGCTCATATTTTCCTTGTCGTACTTGTATAAGTCGCATTGTAAGAAAGGGATTTTCGCAATCTGTATATTTGCTGTACCAGCAGTTTACCTTCGAACTTATTAATATTCTCTACCTTTACTTCTGTCTGTAGTTAGCTGGTTTCCACAGTTTGGATTGAATTGAAGCTTTTTCTGTTACCAAGCTCTTTACGTCGAGTGGTTGTAGATCTAGTATTGACTCCAGCACATCTCGTGCTGTATTCTTTCTCCCCCTATGATTCCTAGGGTGGCGATCATTTCACCTTCAGTAAGGTTCGTCTTGTTAGTGCCAAGATCTCACTATTCGACTGCTTTAAAGATTTTTCAAAAAGGCTTATGTAAAAATATAACAAGTTTATTTCCGTAAAGAAATATCATCTCAATATTCTTACATGAATATTCAAGAAAAAACGACTTTAAATAGAGCTTATCGACTCAAGTCCTTTCATCAAAATCTTATTCAGTTCTCGTGTTTACAATATCTTTCTAGATTGGCATGTAGACAACGTCACCGACGCTACTTTTTTGCGGTATGTATTTCAAACTTTAAAAGGATTTTCTATGATGTTCGTACCTTCATAAATTATATGTTGAATATAACCGACGGTCTTATCAATATAAAATTTATTGAACGTCTGCTCGTATGTCCAAAATGTGTATACGAAAAGATCGTCTGCTTTTCAATAAAGCTGTAAAGGGAGGAACATAAATATAAGCAGGGGTGGATCGTTAAATTTGTGAATTCTAATCTTATAGTGCATACGAAGCCAAAACGTAATGTCATTTGTATATAATTTAATTTCACATATAAAAGATCAATCACAACAATAAAATTTTCGAGAAATCCTTGAAATCGATAAAAACAAATATTTACTAGATTATTAAATAATTAATTATTCTCCCATGCTAAATTTATTTATGGAGTGATTGTTGTGGATTGGATTTGCCTCGACCCCTTCCAATCATTTTATAAAAATATATTCGAAATGTCCGTATTTGTTCTGATTTAATTAAAAGTTTTCATTCTTTTGATAAAGCTACTATGTTAGCGAAACGCGACACAATTTTAAAGTGAACTGGTTTTGTTTTATTTTTTCCAATATACCAAATTTTTACTTGTAAAAGCATGTATTTTATCGACATCAGGAAATTTCTCACAGTGGTCTATGAAAGCTGATCTCTCCAAGCCAAAGTGAAGATCTGTTACAGTGGAAGTCAAGTTCAGGGGTACAGGATAACAGCTTTCACTTCCATACTTACCCCACACTATTTCTATTGGATTCAGTTCACAATGATAAGGCAGAAGTCTTAAGATGTGAACATTGACGTGGTAGTGCTCGTCATTGTATTTTAAAACAATGAATTCAATTTTGTATTTGTCATAAATGTCTCAAATCCATTAGCAGTTTTCGTACTAATCCTTTTTCCCAAAAAATTGGCAACTTTTTTTTGGTTTTCTAATAATATTGAATTCCTACCCTGCTTGCCATATACAAAACATTTATTTGCAAATATAATAGGTTTTTTTGTACTACGATGAAGCTCCTCCATCATATTTATTCCCTCGACTATTCGAAGTACCTACCGTTTTTTTTCTTCTGTTTGACGAATTGGTTGAGTGACATTAAAACCTCATTTATATAAGAGCCATATTCAACACTAACTCCATTGTTTTAACGCTGATAACCAGAAAAGGATAATGTTTAACAATGTTAAAATGTATACTTTGGCCTTGAAGGCTTTTGGAGACTGTAATTTATACAACCCATGCTAAATACGCCCCTGAATATATGAATAATATTACCTGTTTATTTATTTGGATTTTTCAGGATAGTTTTCCCCCAAGGATATTTGAAATGTTGATATCGTATAGATGCGCATTTCATTACTTTCGAATTTTGAATTATATTTTGTTGACAAAATAGCATTGAGGAAAAAAGGCAGCATCAATTTGAATAAGAATTTATCGATTAATATGGATGATACGGAAGCTTTTGGAATATATTGTGACGTGAATAAAACAACTTTATTTTACTGATATTACTGTGTAAGCCAGTTAGTTCGGCACCACCAGTCAGGGGCTTCGAGTCCTCGGCACCTCAGCCTCTGCCATTTTCTATCCTTGTGCCCCGAAACCCTCTTAGAGTTTAGAGTTTATGAAGGCAGTACCAGATCAGTCTAGATCTGATCTGGAAGCATGCTAAAGATTTCAGTGTTGCCTGACTATCTGAGAGTATAAGGAGCTCTTGGCCTCTATACCCCCTTTCGATGTTCATTTACAAACACGTGTCGATAGCCAAGATTTCTATGCTGGAAAAAACTGGGAACAATCCAAAATCTTTGAAAGTCAGGGAAAAAATTCCAAGCATTTCTCATGCGGAATTATGCGCCTCGTGCCCCGAACCTTTAACAAGGTAAAAAGAACAAACCTCAAAGAGGACCGGGGAGTATACCAAGCCAACCTCAAAGAGTTAAAAAAAGTCTGCAGAAAAAAACAAAGAGCAGCCAGGAGAGCCTACAGTGAGGCAGTCGAAGGCTTCCCACAAGTTTCTAAGCTACAGAAGGCAGTCTCAAACGACCACCATAAGAGTATCGGCATCGTGACAAAGCCTCCAACCTACAAGAGAGCGCTGAGATTCTTATGGAAACGCACTTCCCAGGTTCTGTATTTCCTGTAACGATGAACTGGGTGGAAGTACCAATGACACCCTTACAATACGACTGCTACTGCACTAATTGATGAGAACAAGATAAGGTGGGCCATTTCGGGCTCTTCCCCTTTCAAGTCACCAGGACCTGACGGTATAAGACCAGCCCTACTTCAGAGGGGAATGGATATCCTTATGCCGCACCTGCTCGGAATAATCAGAGTCTCTTTAGCTCTGAGGTATATTCCCAGAAAGGGCACGACAGGAGTAAAGGTAATCGCATTGCCGATTCTTTAGCTCAATGCCTAAAGAGATGGGATGGAATCAAAGGATGCAGTTTTGCGAGGATCACCTTGGGCGATCCTGGGAAGCTGGCGCCAAAGAAATATTTGGCGATGACCAGGAAAAACCTACGCTTAACAGTAGGATTTATGACTGGCCACTGTCAACTAAGGAAACAACTTCATACTATGGGGCTAGTGAACACACCTCTATGCAGAATGTGGGAACAAGAAGATGAAACTGTCAGGCATGTCTTATGTGAGTGCCCAGAGTTATCGTCAATAAAAGAGTGTGTGTTCTTGTCCTACACCTGCCGATATAAAGGAGATGTCTCCTAGTGACCTGTCCAACTTCCTGAAAAGGACAGGATGGACGATGACCTAGGAGGACAACTCCTCGGGAGGATGTACAATGGGTCACATGTGGCCTAAGTGCTGTGGGCCAAAACCCACCCTCCCCACTCTACAGATACGGATACAGATGCGCCTAGTGCAAGAAACTGCACATTCGCCAAGCAGCCACACTGGCATAAGATGTGTTCTGCAGTTTCCTCCTCTAGATGACATAATCTGTACGTGCCTATTAAGATTACAGTGCCCTGTCAGCATACCCACTAAATCTGTGACAGTTTTTCTATCTCCACTTATCAGGTCTCTCGTGAATGTTGGCAAATGTCCTCTAATGAACGGTTCCTCCTGTCTCTGGCGTGGTGAGATTTTCCACTATTCTAGAAATTTCCACTTTCCGTTGCCATATTCATGTATCGATTTTGCGACGCTGCAGAAGGGTTCCGGTCCAATGAATGCCATAGATGAGCCCTATCTGGCCATTTCATTCGACTGTTCGTTGCCCTTAGGACCCTCATGCCCTGTCACCCAAGCTATTACGACCTTGCAAAGTTCTCCGAATTCCTTTAAGGCTCGAGATGGGAAACTCATGTTCGAATGGGTCCAGGACCAAAACAGTGTTGGACTCATCCACAAGGGGATGCCTACTAACCAGAACCACCTCAAACTCGCCGTTACCCCCGCCTCGGAATCACGACCCTAGCATACTTCGAGACTGGCAGCGGTCCCTCGCACACTCTCCGCTCACACCGTCGTCTTCTCCCTAACTATCACTCCTACCTATCATGTCATATCGAATCCTTCTCTCCCCCTAACCATGCTCTCTACTACGTCACTCACCTCCATCCATTCCTCCTCCCCCCTCAACATTATCTCCACCATGTTCTCCCAATACACCGCATCCCCTAGTTTCCTCTCCTCATTCCACCAGCATCTCAACACATGCCCCACATCATCCTCCACTTCATAACTCTCACACACTCCAGTCTCTCTGTTCCCAATTTTGTGGAGGTACCATACTCTTGACAAATGTGAACACCTGTGTTAAGAAGTAGTTCACCTCCCCGAATTTCCGGTGCATCCAATCTCTCCTATTCCCAATCGCTCCTTTTAGCGCGCCCTCATACTCCTTCCACCTTCTCTCCATTTCCTCCTCCATCCAGTTCTGTACTTCCTTTCTGGTCGCACCCCTCCAGCGTTTATTCCTGGCTCTAGCCATCACGTCCAGTGGGTAGGTCCTTGCCAGCACCGCTGCTGCCAGTCCACCCACTGTCCTGTACCCCTGCACCACCCTCAGCACTATCATTCCCTGCACCCGCAGGAGTGACATAGCACACGCATTCACTCCCGCTCTTTCACCCTACACCTCCGCACCGTGAAGCATACTTTGCTCTACCGTACTACCAATTACCCTCCTCTTCCAATCTCCCGGCCCTTTCACATTACAGATCAATTTCTTCAGCCATGCTGCCCTCACTTTCCCCTTCTCTGCCGCTTTTAACATGTGTGTTCCGAAGGATAATTGACTATCCAACCACACAGACTCCTCCATCCGAATTCTCCTTCCCTTCACCATCACCACCAGTTCCCTCGTCTTGCTCCTTTTCTCTTCATTAGCAACCCCTCTATCTTCTCCACAATCTTCCTACACATTCTCTCCGCCTTTCTTTCTATCTCCGCCTCTCCCTTTGCCGTACATACCAGACACATATCGTCCGTAATCTCACACCCCTCTTCACATACTATCCCACAAACCTCATCAAACATCAAACGGTCCAAGAACCGAGCCTCCGTCTCATACCTCCTCCCTCCTAGTGTCTAATAATACACGTCTCGTCAGGTAGTCCCCCACCAGGTTAACCAAACCCTCCCCCACTCCAAGCCTCAGCAACGCGCTCAACACTGCCCGTTTGCTGACACTGTTGAACGCGTTCCAAACGTCGAAGAACACGAGTAGGGCCAATTTCTTGTTCCTCCAGCTGCCCTCCCTAGCCCTTTCCACCAAGCCCATTACCCTGCCCATTGCCGACATACATGATTTTCCCTTCGAAAACCCGTGCTGGTTTCCCCTTAAACTTCCATTCCTATCAACTTCCTCCTCAATCCTATCCTTTATAATCGCCTCCATCAATTTACCCATACCACACAGCAGGCTGATTAGCCTGTAGTCCCTCGCCCGCTTCCCCTCTCACCCGCCTTCTTCAGCAGTATCACCTTCCATCCTTCCGGAAACTCTTCCTCCCTCAACACCCTGTTGAATAGCTCCCAGAAGTACTCCCCATTGTCATCCAACAGCCTCTTCAACATATCACCACTCAGGCCATCTATGCTTGGGGCTTTCCTTACTTTGTTTCTCCTTTAAGGCTTGGAAAGTTTTAACATCCATAGATAGACTGATTGGAATAGTCATCCTTTGTTTCAGAGCTACAATTCCGGCGCGATGGGAAAGTGTGACTAGTTTGGTACTATGAATGTGGGTATAATACACTTTTGACAATGATGATCTTCACAATAGTTTTTTAAGTAGCTTTCTGAATACTTTGCCACCTCTCAATTTGTGAGTTTTTTCATATAACACGAAATACTCGCATAACTATTTTTTAGAAAAAAAAAATTAAGGCTGCAGCATTTTCCATATTTAATCTGATGTACACAAAAACTAATTATATCGCTTTTCTAATATTAGACCGTCGACGAGAATTTTAACGAGTAACTAGAATCCTTTTGTTAAACCACAACGAGACGGGCCTGATCTTTAACTTCGGTGAGATAATTAAAAAGAGATTTAGTTGCCACGTCAACAAAGGGATCATCCCGATTTTCATGTTTACTTGATTCTGGAAATTAACGTGACATTGTTTTTTCTCTCTCACCAAAAGTGCAGAGCTGGTTAAAAACCAAAAATAAGTTAATGCCAGAAAAATCAATCAAAACAGATTTATCTTGAATTTAATAATGCCTCACAAGAAGAAATTAAACTGGGATGTATTAGATTCAATATTTTGTGCCAACAAACGAGGTTTGCAGCGTCCGCATCCACTGTTAGTAAATGGATGGATAGAAAAACATCGAAGAGTTTGGTTAATATTTTTTTGGCTAGGAGCAGCGTAATCACTGACTGTTTGATACTTATTGCTTCCTCCTCTTTCACTAACTATCACTATTTAAAGCAAGGCTGTGAAATGTTCAAACTCTGTACAAAAACTACAAAACCTTAAAGCTGATTCAATTTTGCAGTATGTTCGAGTAGAAAACTTGAGAGAATTGCAGAATTTATGGACCTAAACTCCACTTATCTTTATTGCTAATAGTCAAACCTATATTTTCTACCTACGCCTCTGGAAAATAATGATGTTAACTAGATGCAACTCTAACACAGAAGGAGAATGGTCACTTTTTGTTTTTTTGCGAATCTGATTTGCAAGTACCAAGGTAAATGTATCGGCTTCAACTGGATTCTGAAAAAAAAAAATTTCATTATGCATAGACAGCTGGACAAAAAATTTAATGGGAAAGTCGCAAACTGTATTTGAAAACAAACCAAGCAAATATTACGCTTGCAGCTGTAGCTATATCATAAAGTTTTGAAGTAGGTAAGTTTATAATTAATAAAACAATATCTCCAGGAAGTTGAGTTGTATACGGGAACCTTCTGTTACGGTAATTTATGGAAACAATGTGATATGTGAACAGGATGAAAATTGCTTGCAATGCAGGACACTTAATATCCTGATCCGCCGCTGTCTACAAAATTCGTTATTACGTTACATAGTGACAAAACCACACCCAGATTGTTGAATTTTGAACTTTAAAATTTTTGAATATTTCAAACAATGTTTTCATCATGTCAAATAATGAATTTATAGGATAAAACCTTTTAAAGGGCATAATCTGAATATGAAACATTATTACGTTTTGAAAACTCTATATTATTATGGTCTATCAACTTTTGATAATTTTTAATAATGAGGCATTGAGGTTTTTTCCTCAAAATGCAGTAGTTCATATTATAGCCCATGGAAGAAGTAGATATTTGCTCATACAAAACTGAAGCACAGAGTTATCCTGTCGCCACATGCGGTGAAAATACACCAGATGGGACAATCAAAAAGAAATGTTATTTACTTAATTACAGTTACCTGTAAATAATTGTCATATTAGTAAAGCGTGATATATAGACGTCAAAAAATAATAGTTCAATACTATTAAACGCTTTACAAATTAGAAACATTAATTTCCAAAGAGCAGACCGTCCACTAAGTAGTTGTTGCTTCTTAGTGGACGGTCTGCTCTTTGGAAATTAATTTTTCTAATTTTGTAAAGCGTTTAATAAATAGTATTGAACTATTATTTTTTGACGTCAAGAAATGTTATGTATTTTCTTATCACCTCGTATATAGAGGAAGAGACAAACGCCAGAATAAGATAATAGAAAATGTACTAACTAGTTCAGAGGTAATTGGTGGAAAATCGGGAAATTTTGACCATTTTTGACAATGTTTCACACCTACAGGTGTGCGTCAGTGCGGCAAGAAAGATTGCGCACAGTCGCTTGCGCATGGCATCGCGTTGCCCCAACTCACACACTACTACGTATGGACTATGTATAGTACATATGTATATAGCATCATATAGCGTGGCGAAGCGTCGCCACGCCAATTCTCGCTACGCCAAAAATCAGGTTTACCCTCCTCCTTCAGATGTTTCACATCAAAAATTCTTTGCTAATCGCTTTCTACTTTCAAATATTGTCTTCAGATCGACAAAAATGGCTGGGTCTGGTAATATCTCTATTTTGTATTCAGTAGATCTACCAACAGGGTAAATCAATTGGGTCTGGGACAGACCAAATATAAAATAATGAATCATGGTAGAGTTTGATAAAAATTATAAATCACAGTAGAACAATAACTAGTTTTTCTCCTAATCCTGACTATATGAAGGCCTGTTAATATGATAAAAATTTAAATCCGCTTTTTAATTTTCAATATTTTATGGGCAAATTGATAATGGTAAATCCCACTTATACTAAAAAAAACGTATTAAAACTTCAGACGCTGATAATATGCTGCCATCTCTCGACCGCCAGGGAAAAATATATTCGAAATACTTTTCCCCGTTATATTGGAATTCACCTCATAATTCATAAATGACATTCCAATGAGAGATGCCTGCGCTTTCATTTTACCTCTCGATAAAAAGACGAAGACAAATTATAATTATATTTCTATAATATTCGAAATGGTTTCGTAGAGGTAGAGAACTGGCAAATTGAATTTTCAATTAATAAAAAGTTTGTGCTTTCGTTGGCTTCATAATAGATTGGTTTTTTCTTCTTTTACGAAAATAAGTTGAGTCGAAAGCCATTCAAATTTCTTTGCTAGTGTCGCAAATTTTATAAAACTTGATGAAGGATGTTGAACCACACGCCTCTCAGTTATTTTGTCTTAATTAATTAATCATCAACATTTATATTACGAGCAGTATTAAATAACTAGCATTTTTAAAATGACTGCAGTAATTTTAATTAATATTCTACCTAATAGGATAATATTTATTTCACGGAATTCTAGAGGACAATAGTTATTTATTATATAAATAAAAAAAAGCAAAATAATGCTGATCCATGAATGTATCTGATTTTTTTTGTTCTAAGACCTCTCTTTTTCTCTACAAAGTTACCAAGGAATGACTCGAGAGACCAACACTTCCTTTAGTCCTATAATTTGTAGAATTCTTCTATCCGGTAGTTTCCCATGTGTTGTGATTCTTTATCCGATCCACAGAATTTCGTCCTTCTCCACTAGTACAAGTTTTCCGAGGAACTCATCCAGAAGACAGTGTCTTATCAAAGATCTCAGTGCATTTTTACTTTGGCTCATGTATTGTTTGGATCTCACTGGGTCGTAGCTTCTCAGGAGTACCTTTGATTGTCTCAACCCTACTACATCTTTCCATTGGTACTATTTTCTAGTTTTTCAGGATTCCTCCTCGAATATTATATTGATACTGATACCGCAGAAGGTTTCCGGTTACCAAAAGGGTGTTGAGTGTTTCCAGGCATTCCCATACCATTTTAGAAGTAATTACACAATAACTCGCACTTATATAGCTGCTTGACTATCAGACTTGATGATAATCCTTCTCCTCCTTATATATTCTCAATATTGATCTGGGTACACTTTCTATTCCGAATTTCCATAGTATTAGGGTACTGATTTCTTTCCATTGTTTCGGAACAACCTTTTTCTACAACTGCTATGAAAAGTGACGTATTTCTCATACCTTACTTGAATTCAATACAAATATTGCTCATACTGTGAGAAATAATATTTCTCACGGCACTTTGCCCACGCCACATATATTTATATGGAGATTCAAATAAAATCGACAAAAACTTAGTAGGCTACTGTCATCTTTAAATACCTACTTAGTTGTCACAAAACTGTCAGATTATATTGGATAATATGTAAAAAATTTTTAAAAATTGTCAAATATTTTGAAATATGGTCAAACATTTGGAAAAATGGTCAATAATTGTCAAAAACTGTCAAAGTTTTGAAAAAATGGTTAATAATTGCCAAATATTTTCAAAAGTTTGGAAAAATGGTTAATAATTGTCAAAAACTGTCAAAATTTTGAAAAAATGGTCAATAATTATAAAAGACTGTCAAAAATGGTCAATAATTGTTAAAAATTGTCAAAGATTTGGAAAAATTTTCAAAAATGGTCAATAATTGTCAGAATCTGGTCGATAATGTGTTGAAATTTTGATAAATGGTCAAAAATTGTTAAAATTTTGAAAATATGGTTAATAATTGCCAAATATGTTGAAAAAATGGTCAAAAATTGTCAAAATTTTGAAAAAAATGGTCAATAATTATAAAAAACTCTCAAAAATGGTCAAAAATTGCCAAAATTTTGAAAAAATGGTTAATAATTATAAAAAACTCTCAAAAATGGTCAATTATTCTTAAAATTTTTCAAATTCTTTGAAAAATTGTCAAAAATGGTCAATAATTGTCAGAACCTGTCAAAATGGTCAAAAATTGTCGAAAATGGTAAATAATCGTTAAAATTTGTAAAAATGGTCTAAAATTGTCAAAATTTTTGAAAAATTGTCAAAAATGGTCAATAATTATCAGAAACTGTCAAAATTGGTCAATAATTCGTTGAAATTTTGATAAATGGTCAAAAATTGTTGAAATTTTGAAAAAATGGTCAATAATTATAAAAAACTGTCACAAATGGTCAATAATTGTGAAAAATTGCCAACATTTCTGAAAAATGTTCAAAATGTGGTCAATAATTGTCAGAACCTGTCAAAAATTGTTAAAATTTGGAAAAATGGTCTAAAATGGTCAAAATTTTAGAAAAATTGTCAAAACTGTCAAAATTGGTTTATAATTGTCAAAAATGGTCAATAATTGTTAAAATTTAAAAAAATTGTCAAAAATTGTCAAAATTTTTGAAAAAATAGTCAATAATTGTCAAAAATTACCAAATTTTTTGAAAAATGGTCAAAAATTTACGAAAAATGGTCATTCTATTGTGCATAAGAAGCAAGCCTCCATCGGCGGTCCGACGAACGCTCACCTTTTCTTTTTGTTTTACTAACCATAAAAATAAATATTAAGTTACTTTACTTGTATTCTTTAAATTTGTGCAGTTGTAGAAAAAGTATATTGTGCAACATGTGGGGAAAGTGCTTTTCTCACTTGTTGCACAATATACTATTTTCTCTGGTTACTGCTAATTCTGAACTATATTCGTTTCTGTGATAATTGAGTGCATTCAATAGCTTGAATTATTCAGAGTCTGGTCGAATTTCGATATTTCTTCTTAAATCCTTCTTCACCTACTGTTTTTTCTTATTTTATTCAATTCTCACTTGACTCTTCTCTGTCTTTATATACTTTTTACATGGATCAGATTAGTCAAAGATAGAGATCTTGTTTTGCTTCCATGGAAGTGTTATTAATAAAAACATGAAAATATGACCTGATTTATTGTATAACTTCCAAATGTGGAACAAAAGTTTTGTGGTTCGTATTTTTTATCACTTAGGAAAGCTGATGGAGACGTCAACAATGAGGGTATCAATTTTATACTTCAGCAAATTGATGCCAACGCATGTTGATAATAATAAATCTGAAAATACTTTGAAAGACAACGCAACACTTCTTATTTGTACACAGTTAAAAAGCAGTCACCATGTTCTTTAATATTAGCTAGTCCGCTGACATTTCGAACATTTAATTACAGATATCAAATTACATATTTTCCAACGTATAGTTTGTTAATTATAAATAAATATAATGTTGGAAAACCAAATGAAAATAATACTCAACATATCTCATAACTAATGTAAAATTGAAAACAAACACGAAATATATCTAATTATAGGGGTCATATTGAATTAGGACGTCATTATTGACTTTATATCTGGATTTTAGTGAAATTGTTAATTCACATTGTGTATATATTTTCCAGATTAATTGATGGGTAAAAATTTATTAAGGGTAATTCGATTACTACGAAATACGGAAAATTGGGATGTATTGCAGAGATAAACAATTCGTTTTTCAATATCCACTACTAATCAGAACGTGAATATAATGGCCGTTATAATTTGCTATTCAAACTGTTTAATAAGATAATTAATTATTTATGTTTCAACTGTTACTTATTCGAGATGCATAACCGAATCACGGGAATGTGTCAATGGGAATTGATAAATTTTTATAACTACAATCAGTTTATTTTACCAATTTGCGGTCGAATGTAATTTTAAGCTTGTAATATTCGCTAAATAGAATTCTCCCGTTTACTATCTGAAACCCGATATTCACTACATTGGAAAATTAAATTATATGCCGTGTGTTCATTCAAAATTTAAATATCATACTTTCATGATAACATACATGGAAATAACCTTGTATTATAGTCTAGATTACAGACAAAAGAGAATGAATTAACAAAGAACTCATGAGTCAAAAGGTAGTTGTTCAGTCTTCATCAAAGACGGAGGGCAAAGACGACACCGTCACGGGAAGGAGAAATAGGACATCGAGACTGTTACTTGTTCGCGAATCAGGCAGAGGCAGGAGACCACGACGCAAGTCATGAGACGTGAGACGTTCTGTGCCTCAGACTTTTGTTCTCGTATGTCTTTCTTTTGGAAATATATATGAAACTACTAAAATAACGTAGTCTTCTGATGGAGATATTGAATGAAGGATATTATCTTGCGTCTTGGTCTTTGTGCACAATTGAATATACATGACCTCCGTAAGAAGGAACTACTAAGAGCAGACAGCTGTTGATACACAGATGGCTCAAAAACATCCTCAGGTTCTGGTGAAAGTATATATGGTCGCAGACCTAGAATAAAATTGTGAAAATGTATTTCAGGTGGAAATTTACGTGTGGAGAAATTTTAGGAAATCAATCTCTCTCATAAAACACATTTTTTCTCCAAATGCACTTAGCTCCATGGAACGTGGAAATTGGTAGACGGGCTCAGGATAAAAAACCTTTTGATATCATTTAAAAATAGCCACGCTGCTTGGAATGGTCGTCTATACTCACCACCGACGAAACTATGATACATTTGATACATACTCAACAAAAAAGAAAAAAATTAAATAGTTGTGTATTCATTCATTCGTTTGGGTTGTACTCAACATACCAGGCACTTGAACTGAATATTTGTACCAGTTCTCATGTTATCTACTTCCATTCCAGAAGCTTCGTGTCTTCTATAAAGGCCACTAGTTTGACTGAAGGGATTCTAAGTAGTTGTAATGGTTGTATTATTACCTCTCCAAAGTGCTTTCTTCTGAGTCCTTGTAAGTTCTCACAGAAGCAGAGTATGTCAGTATGTGTGTCATCATAGAGTTCACATTTTCTGCTCATAGGTTCACTAACTTTGTCCATTTTGTGCAGATGTTACCTCACGGTGTAGTGTCCAGTCACTAGTTCGGTAACTCTTTTCAAATATCTCTTACCCAGTATCAATAGCCTAGTTAAAAGTTCCTTGTCTACTTTGTTCAGTAAATTCCTTGTATGGAGGTGTCCTTGTGAACCCACTCAGATGGAGGTTGATCTGAGTGGGTTCTCTAGCACAACATGGTTCTCGACCTATGAGGTCTCCTTTAGAACCTTCTTCAGCTAACTGGTCCGCCAGTTCATTACCTGCAATACCCTCATGTGTCAGAACCCATGTTAGAGACACTTTGTTGTCACTTGCCAGCCTCTTAAGCGATTATTCACCGTTTTTACCAGTCTATATCCAGTTGTTGTATCACTGATATCTTGAGGCAGAGCCTGGCTGTCAGTGTATATTTTATTTTTTGTCCGGTATATCATCTTCTGATGTTTTTATCGACTCAGGCTATAGCGGCAATCGTCTCTGCTTGAAACACAGACGTATATTGACCAAGGCTAAACAACATTCTCATTCTGGGTCCATTTATACCAGCCCCAGTGCCATGGTTTGTTTTGGGACCATTTGTGAACTAGATTATTTCACCAGAATTTCCTGGGTGCATCACCTGTTCCCTAGATTGGATGATTTTGTTCATTTGGTCAGTGAATATGTTCTCAATACTCCCAGTTGTATCAGTGTGTCTTTCTTGAACATTATTCGGGGAACATAAGTCTCCCGATTTCAGCAAAAGAATTGCCATCATCTCCGCCGCCCTTAGAAAAAGTTCCATTGATGCCGTCCCCGTACTGTTTGTTGCCCCGGTAATACCAAATCTTAGGATTGCAGTTAATATATTCACTTCGGAGGACACTTTTATCCTCCTCCACCAGACTATTGTTCAATAGGTGATCGTTGGCTTTATCACAGTGAACCACCTCGGGTTGAATTCCCCAGGTTTTGCCCATAACTCTTCTGCATTGCCAGAAAAGCCTAGTCGCACTGGTAGTAATTTAATCCAGGTCTGTTTTCCAGTTCAGTTAGGTATCAAGGGTCACTCCTAGATATTTAACTTCTTTGGATATTACTAGCTCTTCTCCGATAAGCAGTACTCTACACTGCGGGAGACCTCTTCTATTCGCAAAAGCAACTAGTTTTTTTCGATTAATTGAAAGGTCCTCTTTAAGGCACCAGTTCTCCACAATTTGTGGTACTTCTTGTAGGACATTCGTAACTACCTCTGGGAATTTACCATTGGTGACAATCACTAAGTCGATTGCCTTGAACATTCAACCTGCGGATCAAGTCCTCCACAATTAGGTTCCATAAAAGTGGTGAAAGTACTCCACGACATCCTTTAGTTGTCCTAACGGTGTAAGTTATATCATACATATGTGCTGTTCTTCTCTTATGCTCGAGCTGTTTATCCCTCTTTTTTGAGGGATATATTCACTGATGACATCGATGTGTTTTCATAAGCACCACAGTTGTGTATGTCACAATCACAGCTAAATATAACTGTAAATATACAGATGAAGGGATTTGAGCTCTTAATTCATTATCCTAGAGGGATTTTAAGTCCTTAATTAGTTCACCATACTTATTGTGGCCAAGCGTAAAGGAGCTATACGAATACGAAACAAAAAAATTGTGTAGAAAATTTGTTGTAATTCTCCATTCGAAGTTCAAATACTAATAATTATTTTAATAATTCGCAACTCTAAAATTTCAATTGAATGTGTATCTATGTATTTTTTCAATAGAAACCAAAAATTCATGGAGTCAAAAGTTGGGTTTGAAACTGTTTCAGTGCGTTCGTGCTTATAATTATGATTAGAAAAATTATTTAATTTAAATATTATTTCAAGTGGGCTTCATTAATTGAGCACACAATACAACATTCTCTTAGGAGATATGTTTTTAAAATATAGTGAAACTAAAGTTGGAGGTTGAGTTTTTACACGGAAAAAAATACCTTTTGCATGATTGGCAGTTCTACATTCAGTCTCTGGTGAAGATAACGATAACGATAACGATATCGAAATGCGAGAAAGATAGTGTAAAGTTTCAGTGCTGGTGTAGTGAGTGTAAACTGTATTCAGAGTCGAGTTCCAGAATCTTCAATTTAGTTATGAAGATTAAATTCGAAGAAGGAAGTGTTCAGGAAATCAAAACATGAAAATAGAATAATAACTAGGAAACATACACTTTTTGACCGAACAAAAAAAAAATTTTTAGATCAAGCAACAATTCAAATAAAAACAATGAATATGTAGTCATGGGGACTTATGGTAAGGGAATAATTGTTACAAATAAACCCCTTAAAAAAATGTATCATACGCACATGATATGAGAATAATTTTAAATAAATGTAGTATCGTACGCCCATGGTAAATGAAAATCGGTGCTAATAACTAAATCTCTTTCAAAATTTATATCGTTCGCCCATGGTAAATGATATTACAGCAAATAAATTGATCCCTTAAGAAAATTCAATTTTTGCAAATTAATCCCCTTATTGCCCATATTGAATGGAAATTTTCACAAATAAATTAATACCCTATAAAAGTTAAATAGTACGCGGTAACCAACGAATAGGGTTTGGTTCTACCAAAAATCACAGAACGCGACCAAATTTTTATTTAAAACAATGTACAGTGTAAGTTCACAAATGGAACTTTTCACCTCTGTGGTTCACAATCCTCACTAACATTCTCGCCCGAAAATAACAAAATAAGCTAAAATATTAAGGCCCAGTTGTATGAAGTATAGTTAACCTAATGTTTAGGGTTAACCCATGATCAAAACTGTTTGAGTATTGTAGAAATCGTAGTAAAGAATTATTTTGGTTAATCCATGAGTTAACTGCAATTTTCTGAACCACCAAGAGTGATGGTTCTACTAAAATTCATGGAGTTAACGTCAAATTCTGATATGACATACTACTGTTCTATAACCTAACTTATTTGCAATCGAAAACATGGGTTATTTTTCTGTTTTTTTAATTATTTGGGAAATTAAACCACAATCTTCCGGAAATTTTTCAATTCAACGTTTCAGTAGCGGCCGAGTCAGTTTTCTTGCACCCAATAATGTTTTTATATTTGGAAACTAGTGCAATCAACGTTGATTCTTCAAACGAACTAAAATTTGGCGATCGCTTATTTTCTTTATCTGCCATGCTTTCCATTCTAAGAGAATACACAAAATAAGATCCGCTCCACAAATTACACGCTGCTTTCGGATAACTTGATATTAATTCAAGTTAGTACCAATAATTTTGATAAAATGCATAAATGTTACTTAGAGAGTCGTATTACCAACATACAAATATTAATTTTTCGGCAACCGTCCGGAAAGTACCCACTTCCCGGACGCTTTTTTTGTGAGAAAGTGGCACTTTTCCGGCCTAGTCCGGAAAGTACCTATTTCCCGGACTAGGCCGGGAAGTATTACATCGTTGCTGTCATTCAAACAAACTGAATCCCTTTAATATCAGCAATTGTTCGAATTTCAATATAAATATTAATAGAAACAAGAATTAGAATGTTAGTAATATGAGTAGATTGCACAAAGTAAGGGTCCAAACAGTAAATTCAATTAGAATGTTCCTAATTTTGTTCTAAAAATTAGTTTTTTAGCGTAGTGTCATCATGACAAACATAAACATTCAAATCGACGCCATTTTTAGTCCATATTACAAAGAAACGTGTTTTATTGTTTTGTTATACCTACCAAACGGTTGCCTAAAAAAAATTTACGCAACACGCCCGGAAACTGTTTTTTCGGACTCGCAGACTTTCAGGACTCGCCTACGGCTCGTCCTAGAATCTTGTCTACTCGTCCAAAAAAACATTATTTTCCGGACTTGTTACGTAATATACTATTAACTGTGGTTCGTACAACGATCGATTGAACCTGGTTCAGTTGACCAATTGATTAACTACGTTACATACAACTAGCCCTAACTCGAATAAGTTTGTTACTTCAGTTATTGTACGTAGTTTAAAAAAATCCTCCAGCTAAAAATTCCATCCCTACATTAAACCCTCTCTAACTTACAGGTACCACCCAAAATTCTTTCGCAGAGAAGTAGGGGGTTGTAGAGAGTCCTCTTATTATTTATTCAAAAGATTTTATTGTTTTTAAGGTTACTAACTTGAAAAAATTACTCTTCGAATAGCCGAAACTCGTAACAACTTCTCAAGCGTTACCGACCTAATGGCAAACTAGATTCGTCTTCTTGAGTAACTTTTTATGGTTCTCAATAATACCATTCGGATGAAACAATAATATAAATTCTGCTCAATTATCAAGACCGAAATAAGGTTTGAATGTGTTTTTTCAATAAATTTGAAAACAGCATTTCTGAAAAGAGGATAAAAAAACCTTTCAAAAGATATATCACATGTCAATTCATAATTATGGATTATTTTGTAAATATATACAATAACTTTGCTTTCATCACTAATTAAAAATTTATAAAATGTCACAATATAATTTTTATAGCACATAAAAACATTCGGGCTCTTAGAATAGCAACAAGAGTGACGAAGTTATATCCAAAATCTCTTCTTCGTAACAAAGCTATTTTACATCCAAAACTACATGAATAAACATAAGTTATATTCTACGAGATTCTACATGTGTTATTACTATTGTACTAGTTTAAGTTAGTGATGGCTTGTTTGAACTGGCTGAACTTTTGGATGAAATGTCAATTTATCTTCGGTGTGTTTTGTTTAACAGAACAACGAGACGGTATGTATATTAAGGAAATGATATATCTGCGCATTTATACATGAAATTATAGAAACTGCATTGTTTGTTAAAACATTCGAAATCAAATGAATGATCTTAGATTGAATTTAGGCGAAAGCAATATCGAGAATATAAAATAGGTTGACTCTTCAATCACTAATAATTATTCAGACCGTTTCTCATCAAACGAACGAATCGATTATTTTCATGATATTTATGACCTTGACCATTTACAGCCATGTGTACCGTTATTCTTTTGGCGGTTTCTTAACTACCAGTAAAATTAAACAACTGGTTAGAAATTGTTTGGTTGGCATATGTCGGAGATCCATAAATTGAGCTAGCAATCTCGGTCATTCAGTTGACTTCTGTCATACCTCTGACTACTTTGACATTTTTGAAGCTTCTATTTGAGTTATACATTTCAAGAAGTCGTAGAATAGTTATGTCTTCATGTCCATACAAAGATCAGTTCTCATTGCCATTTATGGGATATTTCAAACGAGACACACTGTATTGTTCGTTTCATAACCTCATTATCAGATTAAACTTGTTCCGTCGGTGGAAATATCTCCGACAAAACAGATGCACGTCGGACTGATCTAGCTTCAATAACCAAGCGGTCGAAATTTACCTTCCTCACATCCAGATGTCATAAATGAACGGTTTAGACAAGCCTTACTGGTCGGACGTAAGTAACGAACGCACCTAGTGAATTTTTTAGATGACAAATTCATCCGTTCATTTAGTCCGTCATCAAAATTCGTCAAAAATTGCCAAAAATGGTCCAAAAGGATCAATAATTGTTAAAATTTTGAAAAATGGTCAAAAATTGTCAAAATTTTGAAAAAATGGTCAATAATTGCCAAATATGTTAAAAATTTTGAAAAATTGTCAAAAATGGTCAATAATTGTCAAAGACGGTCAATAATTGTCAAAATTCGTCAAAAACTATCAAAAATGGTCAATAATTGTTAAAATTTTTGAAAAATGGTGAAACATTCACGAAAAATGGTCATTCTATTGTGCATAAGAAGCAAGCTTCTGTCGGCGGTCTGAATTTTTAAATATGGTCAAAAATTGTCAAGAATTTGGAAAAATCGTCAAAAATTGTCAAATACTGTCAAAATTTTGGAAAAATGGTCAAATTTTTCGAAAAATTGTCAAAAATTGTCAAAATTTTGAAAAAATGGTCAATAATTATGAAAAACTGTCAAAAATGGTCAATAATTATTAAAAATTGTCAAAATTTTTGAAAAATTGTCAAAAATGGTCAATAATTGTCAGAACCTGCCAAAAATGCTCTAAAATTGTCAAAAATGGTCCATAATTGTTAAAATTTGGAAAAATGGTCTAAAATGGTCAAAATTTTTGAAAAATTGTCAAAAATGATCAATAATTGTCAAAAATGGTCCATAATTGTTAAAATTTTGAAAAATGGTCTAAAATGGTCAACATTTTTGAAAAATTGTCAAAAATTATCAATAATTGTCAAAATTGTTCAATAATTGTCAAAAATGCTCAATAATTATTGAAATTTGAAAAAATTGTCAAAAATTGTCAAAATTTTGAAAAAATGGCCAATAATTGCCAAATATGTTAAAATTTGTGAAAAATTGTCAAAAATGGTCAATAATTGTCAAAGACGGTCAATAATTGTCAAAATTCGTCAAAAATGGTAAAAAATTTTCAAATTTTTTCAAAAATGGTGACAAATTCACAAAAAATGGTCATTCTATTGTGCATAAGAAGCAAGCTTCTGTTGGCGGTCCGACGACCGCTCACCTTTTTTTTCTCAAATCTATAGAAAACGCATTTCTCCAAGAGTAAATGGTAACACCACAAGAACATGATCTAGAATCCCTATAGACTCACTACAGACATAGTACATTAAAAAAAAAATTATTTGTGAATGGAAAAGTATACGAAGTTGCTGAAAACGAAGAACTGGAAATCAAAGCCAACGAAACCAAACAGTTGCCCTGCGACTCTAAAAATTGCAAAAGGCCCGGATACAGTGCCGGATAATTCAATTACTCAAAATTCCGCAAGGGAAAAAATTGGAAAAATTACACCAAAAAATATCTCAGAAGATAACAGAGAGATCAAAAAGCCAACAAGAACAACAAGGACAAAACGAAGAAAGAAAAGTACAAAATCGTAGACTTTCTTTTCCTTCGTCACAGTTTTGGTCTGCAGCGTGTGTGTTGTGAAAACTTTTCTTTCTTCTTCTCTTTTAAACCTATTTTTAATGTTTGTATAGTTTTTTTTTAATGGATCAGTATGTAAGGGATTTCGGGATTGATTATGTCGAAACGTATAGCATAGATACCACTGAAAAATGCAATCAAATCCTTGATATCAATAAGAGCTTCAATAATTTTAAGGTTGTGCTTATGAATATCCGTAGCATTTATAAAAACTTTAAAACTAAATTTTTAGTAATGTTACAAAGTTTTAAAACTGATATTGACTGTATAATCTTAAGCGAAACTAGAGAGATAATCGAGAGTATTTTTTGCATAGACGGATATAATATGATATACAGATACATTCAAACACAAACGGAACATAGGGATTTAATGTATAGTATGATCTAAATAGTCCACCAACAAAACATTTCTATAAGTTCACTTCAATGAATATCAAGTATTGATCTGGACAGCTGGATTCAGACCAATGTAAGAAACCCCGCCTATCCTCCTTCCAAAATTTGTTAGTTATGTGCGAACCGCGATTTAGTATTTTATAATTATTTGATGGGGTGGTAAACGTCGCTACATAAAGAGACAATATGCTTACGTTTTATGTTGTTAAAATCGAAAATTAATTGTTAAATTCTCTTTAACAATTAATGTTACGAGTTAGGATAATATGTTTCGATTTTTTTTTGCAATAACGGCTTTCAAAATAAAAATAAATTCGTAAATAAAACAAAATAAGATTCTTTGAATTGTACTCTACCTACCGACTGCTGTTTACTGACTGCTAATTAAGGACCGCCCACAGTTGAGAATACGGAGTGGTGGGAATTGTACGATATGTTATAGGTGTCTAAATAAACGATTGTAATAATCGTGTTTTTAATCTGTTGAAGCTGGATGTTGGTCGACTAGTTCAAAAGCAGTTCTGATACAATGCTTAAAATCCCTATGTTCCGTTTGTGTTTGAATGTATCTGTATAACGAAAGCCGTTATTACCAGAATGATAGGGTAGTTGTATATATTAAATCGTGTCTTAACTTTAGTTACGAAACAAAACAGATTTCTAATGAGCTGAAGACGCTTCAAATCAAACTTGATCTAAACATGAAAAACACACTTCTCATTACAACCTTATACAGATCACCAAACTCCAGTCTTCAAGAGTTCAATACAAATCTCTTTAAAATTTTCGAGAACCTCCATGATAACTCCGATATATCTCTGTTTTTGGGAGATATCAATATTGACTTGTGCATTCCGGATGACAGGGATACAAGTGAATATCTAAACACGCTAAATAAATTTGGGTACATATCGACAATAAATGCACCTACAAGAGTACAAGGCAGGAGTGACCATATTTTTATTCAATCTAGAGATCTTAATTTGAACGAAAATATCCTACCCATTATATTGAGAACCACAGTTACCGACCACTACACTACTATACTTTAAGTTGTAATTCCGGAAAAAACAAAGGTAAAAAAACACAATAACAATTTAATAAAATGTATAAATTTCAACAAAATGCACAATATGTTCAGCAATATTTTTTGGATTGACGTCTACACTGCACCAACGCAACAGAAAAATTTATCAGTATAACCACAAATAAGTTGGAAGCATGCACTGAGGTACGTCAGATTCGTAGGAAAAATAACAAAATAGCTCCCTGGGTTACGAACGGAATACTAAATTCTATTAATAAAGAAGATAAGATGTTTCGTCTTATGCAAAAACAGCCACACGACGATGATCTGAAATAAAAAACAAAAGCTACCGAAACAAGTTAACTTCACTGATCCACAAAATTAAATCCAATTTATATAACCAATTGATAGAAAAAAAATGAGAACAATTCAAAAACTCTGTGGAATGTTGTTCAACAAATATCAAGGACGAAAAAACAAAAATTCATCATAGATAAAATTAAACATCCTACAGAAAACAAAATTTTGACTGTCAAAACGAAAATTGCGAATGCATTTAATGGAAGCTTTGTGGTAGAACTCTTGCTGGTCGGATAAAAAACAACAAGAATTACAAAATAAAAAGATCACCTATACTTAATTCATTTGTGTTCGAGCCAATTAACACCAGGAAAACAAGAAACATAATTTTTTAATTAAAAAATAACAAGGTAGTGGGTTGTGATGACTTGGAGGCGGAAACTATAAAACAAATATCAGTCTATATTCTAGAACCCTTGACTTATTTATTGAATAGATGTGTGGAGGAAGGTGTTTACCCTGCTAAGTTTAAAAAATCACTCATTACACCATTGTTTAAAAAAGGGGATACATCCATCATCACCAACTATCGTCCGATCTCTCTAGTTACCCATCTATCGAAAGTATTTGAAAAAAAAATAACTTTTACTTTTCAGCTTTTCGTGAAATATACATGAGAAAAGCTAAGTAATATTGTTTTTAGACAGAAAAATACCCAGAAGAACTGAAAATAAATAAGGTTTGCTCTATTCGCTGAAATTATCCAGAAAAATCAAGATGTACTAAAAAAATATTGAGCTGTCTTACAACAAATCGAGACTGTGATTTACAAACTGTGAAATTTCTTCATAAAAACGTGGAAATGTACTGAAAAGGGATATTTCATCTAAAAATGTCACCCTACAATAATAATTTGTATTTTGAGAGAGTTATTGGGATTTTAAAGGTGATCGACCGCTAAGTGGAAGCGATAACAAGAAAAATATCGGTATCCGAGCAGGTATCGGAGACACAAACAACAATATTTCATCCGTATAGTGAGACGTTCGCTAACACGAAGTATAGTAACAAAAATTGTTCGTAGACGACAAGCGGTTGAAAAAAAAAGGAGGACGGTTATTTGCAGTGGTCTTTTCCCCATTTTTTTCAATAGAAAAATGCTAGATTAACTACAGTTTGAGCTTAGTTTTAACTGATCGTCAATATTTTTTCATTAGAAGAATTTCCACTTAATATTCGGCGACAAATGTGGTATTTGCATGATGGTGTTCGAGTTTCCGTCAACCCTGTATACAAAAGAAAAAATAATTTAAATTATTAGGGATATTGCATCATGTAACGAAAATCTGTTTGTCCCAAAACATTTTCTCATGCGTTAAAACCGTTTAGTTTCCCCAGAGGACGTTACTGCTGTTCCAAATATAGTAGTACAAAAGTAGTGAAAGCTACAACTTTTGTTTAAAGTTTTTTTCTCAATAAATCACTGATTCTTCGTTATTAAAAAATTTAAAAAGCCTAGGACGTTGAATCTGTACCAGAAAGGACTTTTATTCAAATTTGAAGTTTCTAGCATTACTTTTATTTGGTTAATTTTTTTCCACTGTTTTCATAACATGGAAGAACAAGCTGAACTTCAAATTGAAAACATTTCCATAAGCTACAAAGTACATTCCCAAAAAAAATGTTTTTGGTCATATCACTCAACATTCCCTTTCTGGATTTCCATTTTTAATGACATTAAAAGTAGCTTGATGTTGAAAAATTTTATTCACCATTCTTATTCCACTTCTATTACATCATTTGAACTCGATAGACTCACTGGATTGGTTAAAACACAATTTCCATAAAATCGAACTGCTTTCCGACCAGAGAACATTAATAAACAAGTGTTTCTGCTAAAGTCTGGGCTGCGATTGATTTTGTGATAAAATTCATAGACTTGGACAAGTTGAATCGATTCGAACAGGATGTTAAAGCAAAGAAATTTCAACAATTTTTATGTTATTTTATCCAAAAAAAGTCAATAACATTATTAACATGTTCCAGAGTAACAAAACATAACGTAACGTGCAGATATCTCGGCGCTGGGCAGGATAATGGGCTTAGTGGAAAGGGCTAGGGAGGGCAGCTGGAGGAACAAGAAATTGGCCCTACTCGTGTTCTTCGACGTCGGGAACGCGTTCAACAGTGTCAGCAAACGGGCAGTGTTGAGTGCGTTGCTGAGGCTTGGTGTGGGGGAGGGTTTGGTTAACCTTGTGGAGGACTACCTGACGAGACGTGTGATAGTAGACACTAGAGGGAGGAGGTATGAGAAGGAGGCTGGAGTGCCCCAGGGCTCGGTTCTTGGACCGACGCTATGGAAGTATGTGTTTGATGAGGTTTGTGTGATCTATAGTACTGTACTGGAGTGAAACCTGATGCAATCTGAACAAAAATCATTCTCCAGAATGATGGAACAATGCGCCAATAATGAGGCAGGCCAAAGAGTTCATCAAAGAATCCTCGCCAAAATTCACGGAGTACCTACTGAGCCATAAGATGAGAACAATCAGGATCCTGATGGAGCATTGTAGATTTAACAAACACACGCATAACATTGTATTGGCAGACACAACCATGTGCAGGTTTTGCCAAAAAGATGAGGAAACCTCAGCACACATACTGTGATAGGGGAGAAAAAACCACAAGCCTCCCAATATTTGGAGAACCTGAGGTTTGGCATTATAAGGACGGGTCTAGACAAGGAACTTTAGCATAACAAGAGGACACTCATACAATATTTGCAAAGGTCGTAGAGAGGCTCTTGGAAGCACATAAGCTCCATATTTATCTTATCTTATGTAATCTGATCAAAAAGGGTGCAAACGGTAGATCATCTGGAACGAATAGAGCAGAAAGCGAACGTCAAGGACGCGGCATGGAAAATGCCGGAAGGAAAGAAGAGGGGAGAGAAATGTTAGGGGGAAAGTGGAGAGAAGCACTATTGTAAGATGTAGATAGAAAATAATTTGGACTGACGGAGTAGAGCTTTCGAATAGAACACATATTTAGTCTTCATTTTTCTTCTCCACTCCACTCCCCCAGTCTAGAATCCTCTTGGAAAAATGTAGCAAGAGACAAATGGAAAATACTTACAAAGCTATAGGCCCCAAAACCTGATTTTAAAACCTAGATTGAACTTATTGATTTCGACGTAATACATTGAAAAATATTCGCTAATGAGGTTTTCCTTGAATACTCGGATAAAGTTGTACGGAACAACACAATAACATAGCTGCTCGGATATGTTATAAGTATAAATTTCCAAATTCATATTCAGCTTTTTAATTACAAAAAATATAATTTTATTGTGAAAGTCTCATGCGCTTGTCTATTCTCTCAAAATTTTAATTTATTTTTCGCCAAACATGAGTAGTGGTAGGCAGCTCAAAGCAAACAACAACTGTACGGTTTCGATGCCCAACTTTTTATTTCTAAAACAAACTCAATGTTGTTATTATTAAAGGTGAAACATTAATCTCATGCTTTGCTTTTCCGAATAACATCAACTGATGTTTAATTTTGCATAAATTTTCGCCTGCTCATTTAATAGAATTCAAAACATAATATAATTTAAGATAATTTGCTTAACATTTCGCGAGTCTGTCACAAGTAACTTGAAAATTACGTTAGATAAGATCTGTTTATATACTTTAGTACATCAAACAACATTACGCTACAGTAGCCGGGATATTATTTTCTTACAACATACTGAAGATCGTCTTTGATATGCAAAAAATATTACCGGCAACTTTATTAATACATTAAGGTATTTTTGACATTTTAGTTTTACAGTTTTTTGGTTGAAATATTAGTATATTATACAACAAGCATTTAATGGCACGGGATGTATATTCTATACTAGTTGCGAACACGTTTTCGACAAAAAAATATGAAACTTTCAGGAATTTGTCCAATGGGTATACGATGTATGTGGGATGACATTCACTAAGTCCTGAAAGATCTTTTGTACCCCTTTTATTCACTCAGTTCCTGTCGGAAGTCTTAGGAGCTAGTAGTTCCTTTAGACCTGTTTCCTGAAGGAATTATAGGATATATGCAGGCTTAAGTTTAGGTATATGTTGGAGAATTTTAAATTAAATTCTCCTTAGTGATGCTCCACTCCCCTGTCAATCTTCATGCCGCACTCCTTCCGTACCTATCGTTCTTCCGCCTCTTTTCGAGGAACGTTATAGATCGATGCCGAGTGAGTCAATATAGATCGAGAGACTCTACTGACAACCTTACACCAATGAAAAGCTCAAAGCTTGCTCTTCAATAATAATGTTCTACAAATGTATAAGTATAAGTTTTCAAATATGGTAAGTTATTAGCGTCTTCTTTGTTCCAGTTCACTGTAAGTAATAAACATTTATTAACCAACGTCACAACTATTTATTGGTGCCCAATGTTTGAGTGCCGGTGCGCCGCGGTGTTGCCAAATTCTCCCACAAAGTATGGGTTCTTTTATCTCTATGTTTGTCCGTTAACCGCATATATGTTTTGCATTTTGCTATGTACTGTTTGTATTTGTCAATAAACAGTATTAATTCGTCCAGTTGTTTTATATGCATATGCGTTCCCTAAAGCGCTATCAAAATTTAGTGTGGTCCCTAGAAACTTCAAAACACTTTTCTCGCCATACTACATCTCCTTCAAGCTATGTATGTTTATTTTGAACCACTCTCTATTTCATTCACTACTGTATACAGTTCTCTGCTCATGTGCTATCGTCATCCTGCTCATTCTCATACATAATTTTGATGGTCCTTCGAGCCGGATGGTAAAATTTCATTAGTATTTAAAAAAAGCGTTTCGACGATTTGAGATTCGTCGCTACAAGATTCCGTCTGAGAAGGGATATCTTCAATTTCCCAAAGGGCCCTAGTGTTTTGTATTGCTACATTCTTCTTGGCTCTGGCTGCTTGACTATCCGACATGATGATCATGTTTTGCCTTTTATATTTTCCATCAATATTGAACTGGGTACATTTTCCTATGGCGTAAACTTCTGCTTGAAAAACCCTCTCATTTAAAAACTCCTTCAGCTGTTCCGTCAATTCATATCTTGCAATCCTCTCATGTATCGGCACCCATACTAGAGACACAGTGTTGTCTTTTGCCTGGCTATGAGGGGACTTTTCACACTTTGTTACCAGTCTGGACTTAGTGGTTGGATTGCTGATAGCTTAAATTTGGCAGAGCTTGTCGAATATCGACCAAGGTGTCGTACTTAAGATGGAGATGTACTTTCTTATTAGTCTTGGAAGCCAGTAGCCTCACTAATCAAATAAAAGTTTGGATTTAATTTCTCTTACACGGTCGTTTATTACAAAAAAATGCAACAGACTATTCAATTTTCGACAAAATTTATCACACATGTTTATCGAAACTTTTTGCGTTAAAATTGAATAACCAGTCGCCCACTACAATATATCAGATTATTTTGTAAACACCCTGTATGTTCAAATATGAATGAAACACTAATATATTTGCTTTAAAGTGTGCAAAAAATTAATTCTGAACGATCTCTATGCTCGTCCGTGGAGAAACTGATAAACATTTAAATATTTTTCCTACGATCACTACTGAAAGTAGGCTTTTGCACACTCAAATCTAACCGCAAAGTTGATGTTTTCCGCGAGCTGTCATAATTTGACATTATTGGCGCTCTTAAGCAGAAAGTAACTTTGGCGCACGCCTAATTTTATTTATAGATAAAAGAGAGCTAGTAGATATTTTAATATAAACTGTAGAATAAATAAATATTTTAGTTGATTTTCTAATATGTTAAAGCATCCAACAGTATTTTCCGTAATAATATAATGAGAAATAGGGAAATCTAAAAGATATCTGACATTAAAGTAATAAATATCTGACATTAATGTGATAAGTGTTGCCTACGTACATAGGTACACGAAACTGCTAAGAACAAACAATGGCAATAGGTAGGCAACACAACATACTTGCAATCACCAGAAAGATTTGACATTTTCTAACCTTTCAGAGACATCTACCTCAGGCATAAACATAAAAAATTGCCAAAATTGTATCTTTAATTTTAATTTAGTTAATAAGTAAAAGGTATGTTTGTTTATTATCGTTCTGTATTCCGTTCAAATAAAATTTAAAAAAGTTGTAATTTATTTAATGAACTATAATATTCATACAACCATAAAATCATAAATCTTTAAATCATAAAGTCTATTGTCATAAGTAGGCAACACAACATACACAATTAATCTTTTGTCTTCGAATAGTAGGCTTAATATGTCAAATAAACTTCCAATATTGTGATGAAAGTAACACGTTTTTAATAAAAAATTAATTTTATTTTGGTGTGATCGTAGAAAAAATCTTGTGTGTATTTCGAGCAGAAAGTCCTTTGGTAGTCTCGACAGATTGCCGCGCTCCGCTGACGCGTCGCGCGGCAACTTTCTGTCTCGACTGCCAAAGTACTACTTTCTGCTCTTGATACACAAATAGCTATTTTGTATTGTTTTTTTCTCGTTCGATTTAAATTCCTTCTTATGCCAATACGGTTTTCCTTCATATTATTCCCTCCTTAATATAAGGAAATAAATAAACTATCTTTCAATTTACAGTTTTAAGGACCGCCTTCATAATATATGTTAGTAAAGTCGACTTTATTAAAAGGAGGCTTTTAGGTAAAGTTTAGTTTAGTTTCATAAAGGTTTTCAAAGTTGTGTTTATTTAAAGTGCTCTTTATCATTTTATGTTTCGTTTTTTATTGTATGGTATCCCTGAATCTTGGGGATTTCATTTTTGACTATTATTTTTACCAGATGTGTTAAAGTGACATTAACTAGTTTGGTTTGGGGTGTTGAAGTAATTTATATATGTGAAATGTCGTGTGAACCAGTGGTGATAAGAAAAAGGACTTAGTTCATATTACTGATGATAACTTAGGTTGTTAGAACAATATATACAAGCCAAGCAATGTCTTATTTGCTTTAAAATATGTACAATTGTCGGCTTTGTTAACCGAAATCTTCCGAAAAAAGACATATAGTTGTACTCTTCAAAATATCGGTGACGTGCTCCATATATTTTATACCGTCTTCTTATTTCATTATCAGAGCAGTTACTTGAGTCCCACAGTAGATTCATTTCGAAATAATTCCTCTTAGATTTTCACAAGTCAATTTGTTTTGTTGTTGTTTGAGGTTATGTACTATTATAAAGTAGACTTTACCGCCATAAAGGCCAGAATTCGGCACTTTACGGTTTAAGTCGACTTTACATTGTTTTGACTATTATATGAAACCCAATTATGACTTAAAGGATGCTTTAATACATACGAGTAAAAAAGTTGCGGCGCGCGCAGTAATTTTACAAGCATGTAATGAGCTTACAACTCAAGTTGTGTATTATACTTTTTCTACGATTATTTTCATTTATAAAAATAAAAAGCCTAACAAGTAACTTTTATTCATATAGTAATGGTAATAGTCAATTATAATTTCATGACTTATGTTTAGCAACTGATTAGATTGATCTTTCTGAAGATATTGACTATAAATTTTTGGACTTTCTTAATAAAATTATCAGGTGTTTCAATACATCATTTCCTCTTCGCTCTCGTAAAACTAAACATAACAAATCATGGTCTACTAAAGGAACACGTACTTCATCTAAGAATATGATATCACTTATGTACATTAAAAAATTCACTGATAATCCTCACATACTCAATTATATCAATAACTATAAAAATTGTACCAGAAAATTATCAAATCTATCAAACAAAACTATTACAACAATCGCATCTCTAGAGCTAAAAATTCCTCCAGAGAAACTGGGTCTGTTATCAATGATTTAAGGAACAAAACTCGTTCATTAAACTTTATCGACCTCGACCCCTACGAACTTAACAATTATTTCGTAAACGTTAGTAAGAATATTACCTCTAAAATATCTCCAAGTCGTGATGCTCTTTCTTTCCTCGTTCCTTCTAAAAGAATCACACATAGTTTCTTCCTTAGACCTGTAGATACATTTGAACTAGTGCAAACCATTCTCAGCATTCAAAACAAAACTTCCTGTGGCATTGATGGGCTATCAGCCAAGCTATTTTCTAATATTCCAGATGTGGTGATTGACGTTTTATGTTCTCTAATCAATGAATCCTTTGAAAAAGGTCTCTTCCCGAACTGTCTAAGAACAGCTATAATTGTTCCCATACACAAGGGTGGCGAAAAAATAATACTAGTAACTATTACCAACCTATCTTTTCAAACATAAAATCTTGAAATCTCAACAATTTGGTTTCCTACCTAATATATATGTACTAATGACGCAGTGTTCTCTGGCCTTGTTGAAGTATGTTCCTCACTTAATAATAAACTTTTTACGGCTTACATAATTTGTGATTTCGCGAAAACCTTCGATTGTGTGGATCATGAAATTTTGATGAATAAACTGGAATATTAGTGCATCCGTGGTATTCCTTTATTATGGTTTGAATCTTACCTTGAGTGTAGAAAACAGTTGGTACCTGCAAATGGTGAAGTTTCGGAAAATGTATCAGTTAGCAGTGGAGTACCCCCCCCCCCCCCCCAGGGTTCAGTTTTGGGTCCAAACAACAAAATTTTGCAGTGTTCATCTATTAAACATTTAGTTTGTCGATTAATACAACTTAAATTTCCGGATATTTACTGGTAAAATAATTTCTTTAACTTAAAAATTATTCGAACAAACTTGAGGGTTGTCGTTTTCATTGAATTTTAATATTGCCGGGCTTGAGGCATAAATTTAATTTTCCCTCATTTTAAAGTTCAAACCCTGGTTATTATAAACTCTTAGTACCTTTTCGTGTATTGCTAAATGAACTTAAAAAGTTAAAATATTCTTCAGAAAAGTTTCGGGGTAAAACCCGTCCCTATAACTAAGAGAAGGAAGTGTGAAACTTTTCTATTTCCAATTTGTGAGGTTTCGCAGTGCTTATTACTTTTCATCCAGTACAATGCCCGAAGCTTGTAATTTAATTATAAATGTTTTTAATGCAAACTAAATTCACTCGTATATTAACAAGTTTATCCTGGAACTTTTAGATCAATCTTGATATACCAAGTTATGTTAAGCAATTAAAAATATTTGTAGACCCTTTAATAGTTTAAATAACTTTAAGCAGTGCTCCTTAACAAACTTTTAGCATCAACAACTCAGTTCGAATCAAAATGACCCAATTAATTACCTACAGTTTAATCATTTAACGGGTCAAATTGGAAAATGGAAACCAGTGCTCTATTCTTGCAGAGAAGCTTTTGGAAGATACTAAACTCTTTTGGCGTTGACTTTGCAAAAGCCCCTGGCACATGCGTTTATTACAGGAGTAATTTATATGTCCAGAATCATGTCGGATAGTCAAGCAGCCATTAAAGCATTGATTTCCTGTGTAATCAGTCCTGAAGTGGTATGGAAATGACAAGAAAAACTCAATGAACTAGGCGAGAGCAGCATTGTCACCTCACGCTTGGTTCCAGGACACACTGAAATGAAAGAAAATGAGATAGTAGACGAAACAGCGGAGAGATAGGCTGAAACTACCTTTTGGGAGCTCCAGCCCTTTCGTGGTATCAGCTCCAATATAATATTGGAACAAATAGACAGCGCTGAAAAAGGAGAGGATCTCACCATTGGGAATATGAAGAAGAGCTAAAACCATGGAGACTAGATAAGGAGAAAGAAGGCATACGGGAAAATTGGCCAAATCTGTCCTCAAAATCGTCTATCTTAGCAGTTTGTTTTTTCACCGCGGCGTCGCCACTGCTACCCCTGTACCATTTTAAAACAATAATGACAGTAACCTTACTTTTTATATTTGACAGTAGTCAATTAGTAAACATTACTTAAGACAAAAACTCAAAGTAAGAGCTAGATATATTAAAATTATTGAAAATTCAAAATGGGTACGTTTGTAACGGTTGAATTTGTCACTACGTCTATTGTATATATTAAGTATTTGTATATAGCAATTACCTGACGGATTTTGTCTCTACGTTTCTAACTTCATTTGTTCACTACGAAAGTACTTCAGTAGTTAAATAATTTCTGTCAGCCCAGAGTTTTAGGGACTACTCTGCCATCATCCTTCCGGTGAAGTGGTGCAGGCTGTAACCATACCTGTCTTCACATCTTGACCACAATTTTATATTTTGTCGTTAGGTAATGTAAATAATAAAACTAGCGCCTACCTGGTAAATGTCCGTATAGATAGATTCATGTTAGTTGTTTCTTTTTGTTTGTTATATTATAATTCATAATTAAGGGTAGTAAGGGGTTTTCTCTCTTGTGGATTTTACTTTAGTTTCTAGTTACCATGGGGCTACTGATTTTTTCCTGGCTTTGATTATATCACCTTTGGGTTGTAGCCACAGTAGTCCAAATACTTTGTCCGCTTCAGCTTGATAAACGCTAAAGTTTATTAGGGTTCAGTTATAAATTACTGACTCCTTGACTTGTAGTCTAAAATATTTAAAGTAGTAATTAGGTTGGATAAAACTTACTGATCTATGTAGATATACTTTACTTTTGAGTTAGAGGTGTATTTTCTTCATTTATCTACCATATTTTGGTTTAATCAAAATACATACTAGTTAGAAATATTCTGTGTGAGATGGCATTCGATTATTTTCTGAACATCTACTTATAATATATTAGCTGTTATCGCCATGTGTTTTGTATGTTAAATCCGAGTGTTGGATCTTGCTTTGTTTACTTTGGCAGGGGGGATTGTGGTAGAATAATTGCTCAAATTTATTTGAATAATTTCTAATACACTATTTCTGTTCATTGTTTACATATTGGAATTATTTATTGGATGACATTGACAATTGGCCGTGACAGTCGTGTCTTGGATGAAAGCGTTTAGGAAAGTGTAGCACTTTATGTCTTGATCTGTGCGAAACACGCTCGGTGTAGTGATCAGTGTAGTTCGGATGTATGTTTCGGGTAGGTTTCTCTATGGTAGTATTCTGTACTGAAGTTGAGAAAGTGTCAGTCACTTTTTTTCGCTGTTTGCTTGCTGCTTGATGATTGGTTTCCATAAGTGCATCGAACGAGAATCTGCATTTTGTTAATGACTGGGAAGTCATCCCCTGCTGGGTTTTATAGGTTCTCGTTCTGAATTAGTTGTGGCATATACGGTTAATATTTTGGTTCTACGGGAGTTCGTTTTGCTGGAGAATTCCGTCCTGTTCTGGAAGCCGTTTTCACAAACCCTTATAGGGGATTTATTGCACTAAAACGATTGTAAGTATTTTCTCTGCTCACTGATTTCGCATCACTATGTATTTACCACTATTTAAGGGAAACCGCCAACGTTGAAGTTTTGGAATTGGAGGTGTGCCACATGGTTTTATTGGTTCATTAGTTGGTTGCCATTCAGTAAGGAGAATTTTGAGTATTGGACCTTTTTGGAAAAGGTATGTCTCATAGATTTGTAGTTTTTGTAGTTAAAACAGTTGGTGGTAAAATACTACCTGTTGATTGTAAATTTTTTATTAAGATAGTCTATTCTGTTACCCTGTGACTATTTTGTTTTCTTTGCCCACTTTAGTCTAACGAATACTATAATTCGTGGGTGGTTCTTCAAACATACCCTGGCTATGACCAAAAACAGTTTATTTAGATGCTTATCGTATTAACATCAATAAGAGGGATCCACCCCTACCTCCGTTCTGAGCGACGTCGAAAGCCTAAGGTTGTCACCGGAGCAACCGAAACTTATGTAACCGAGTAGAAAATTAATTTATAATCTTGCACTTGTTTTTTTATTTATCATTTAAATTTTATAACTAAATTCTTATTTGGGCTTGAGCTCAATTTTTAAGGTTACACGTTGTTAAAAGTTATTGTAATAGTGGTTGGTAGTCAGATTATTTAGAACGAAAACATGAATAGAATTTGATTTAAGAAAACCAGAGCTTTTTGAGTTACTTACCAAAAGTAATCAAAAATATTCAAATATAAATAAAGTAGGAAAGAATATTTATTATGATATACTAAAATTATATACCTCACTTGTGAGAATCCTGCTCTTTTTACAGAAAATATGACTTCAGTTGATATTCAGATAAAAGTAGGAAATTAAAATATAGATAAGGTGAGAACATAAATTGAAGCAAACCTATACATCAAATAGAAAAATGTATGTTTGCCAATTATTGGTGCACTTTACCATACAGAAGTGAAGACATGAAAGTAGATATCCGTATTTTTCTTCGCGTGAAAACATAAATACATTCAGCTGATTATTTTACCACCAAACGATCACAACTTTCTATATTTTTGGATACGAGGCCAAAAAATGGTCCATTTCTATTTCCTCACCTCACTTACCTCACACATGCACCTCGAACTGTCAAAGGAGATAGCTGTTCTTCTGCCAGATGTTATGAAACGGGTTTCAAACTGGCGCCCTCTACCATGACCAGAAATTGGAATACATGGAGTTCGATCTCCTCATATAGTCTTAATGGCTAAAACAATCCAAGTTTGTCCTGGGGAATTACAACCAGGTGCTAACACATAAATCCCTTAGCCAGAGTAAGACTACACTAAGAGTTTTGACAGGTGTCCCAATAGGCCACTGCAGCTTTAATGGGAACTTCAAAGAGATCAAACTACTGGAGCAAGAAGAATGTAGGCTCTGTGTAATGGAAGAATAAACCTCCATTCACATACTCACGAAATGCATAGCAATACAAAATCTTGGGGTACAAAATCTACGAGACTACTGGATAAAAGAGGAATACTTACCCAAACTGAAGCCTACGAATATCTTGAAATTTCTCCAGAAAATATATATTGAAAATTACTAGTCTTTGAGACTTTGCTCAGGTACTAAGTAGAAGGGAGGGACACATTAGATATTTTTGGTAGATTTGGTAACGAGGAATAAAATGACATATCGGTACTAGATAATATTAGATTTTACGAGCCCTTTTCACTGTGACCCACTTAGGTCTATATTACATTATTTTATGTATAATAAAATTAATACCTATTTAGAGGTACCAGCCGTTTCAGTAACTTAACGTATGCGGCTTCTTGAACCATCTGACATTAACATGAAATCAAAATTTGACGTAACTTCAAAAACGTGACATCTAATAAATTAGTTACGACGTTCATTTTTATTGGAAATTTTTTGTTTCAACCGATTTATTAATAATAAATAAGGATGGTCTTATCCTAAATCGGTATAAAATTTACTTATAGTTCCTTGTCGGTGGCTTTTCTTCGTCTAGATCAGGAACCGCACATTCACCAGGCAATCGCACTGGCATAGGATGTGTTCTGAGGTTTTCCTCTCTAGATGACAGAATCTGCACATTATTTTGTCTGACAATCTTATTAGCTTAATGTGCCTATCAAGCTGGTAGCTTCTCTTTAACAGACCTACTACAGTTTTCTTTTTTTGGCCCCCACAATTTCAGGGATTTTTGTGTAACTCGCTTCCTTGTGTTTATGTTTGTTGTCGATTTCATGACATCGGAGAAGAATTCTGATCAAATGGATGTCCTACGAATTGCCTACCTATTTCATCAACTCTTCCTGGTACTCAGGCTACCTTACAACAGGTACTAAGGTATAGAGTAAATTTTAAGGGCTTGGAATCAAAGTGACTTTCTTGTTAATAGTGGGGAATTATTTTTGGAAAAAAAGTTGATGATGAAAGTTTAGCATCATATGGAGATATTTAGTTAATTTTCATATATCAAAATAAGTTAACCGATTGAAAATGTTCGTATACATAGATACATACTCTTTAATAGCTCCTCAACCAAAACGACCGGATTCATTTTCCTATTGGGCATCACTTATAGTTAGATGAATTTTGTAATTGGAAATTCGTAGTAGAGATGGCGCGGTGAATTGAAATTCAAGTTCTTTCCCAACGGAATGTATCTTATTCACTCGTGAAACTACAATTTCTTCTCGATATCAGAATATAGGGGAGAGTGAAACAGAGAATAAATTATAGATACTATTAGTTGTGTTTATAATTGTGAAATACTGACTGGATATTAGTATATTGCCATGAAAAAAGCCTACACGTCCCTAGTGCAAGTTCAAAGCGTAAGTATCTCGTTATTTCAGTAGATAAACCTGTGATATCTATATATTTTGAAATTTGATTCTGTCAGAACGTTATTGATAATTTTATTCGCTATTGGACTTTACAATGAATTGGTTCGTACAATTTGCGGACTGGAATATCTTCAATTTTGATGAATAATTGGTAACAGTGTAGAAGTTACAACCGCCGGTGTGAAAGCTTGCTAATAGTCAACACAATAATTCGTCGATAACTCATTCAATACCGAATTCAAACTGTATATTTCACGGTGGAATATACATTTCTGGCATAATTATTTATAAACATTTAACCAAACAATGTACAATGGAAACGTGTCAGTTAGTAGGACAAATAGAAACCAATGATCTGGAACGGTAAACTAGGAGTATTCAATACGCTTATTAAATGTATTTCTGTAAATTTTTATGCAACCCTATATCCATTCATCCGGCTGCACGATCGCATGTTTGGCTTGGTACGCTTATTATGAAAATTATGATTTATGATTCGTGTTTATCCAGGAGTTTAATGTACATGTCGCCCCTACAAATTTATTGGAAAGTTTTTTTTAACGTTTTTAACGTTATGCGAACTATTTGGACTTACTTTTTCACATGAAAAATGAAAAATTGAACATAATTCCGAAACTAATATTTTTTAATAGTATTGATTCCATAAAAGTTCTTCACAATAAAATTGTCTCCGAACAGTCCTTTCGAGTAAAATTTCGCTAATACTGTGGATGATTCATTCGTAATTTTGTTTGTTTTCAATGGGAATGGAAACACAATGGCTTTTTTTCAATATTTTTATTATTCTCAAATGTTTTACTTCGAAAAAATTCAACAATTAGAAGAAAGTTTTAGGGTGAAAAAATTGTTAAACAGGCAATAATTAGAATAATCAATTAATATTTGGCTTTTTTATATGCGATACTTTGAGACTTTTGCGAGACTCTCGAGTGAGATTCGAGACGAGACTTTTGAAAGTCTTGTCTTGTCTCGCAAGGAAAATTTAAAGTATCGTCTTGAGTCTTGTCTCGAAAACGAGACGAGATTCTGGCAAATCAAAATATCGTGGGCATCACTACTCATTCGTACTCTGATTGGAATTAAACCTTGACTAAAAGCTTATGTGAGTGAAATTCATCAATTTTAGTTGTCTAGGATCTCGTGAAAACTTATTTTAAAGCAAATTTAAACAGTATATGATGACGATAAAGTTTGTTTTGATGTAGATATAATTTGTTTTCATTCGTTCATATTCCCGACAGCTGTTCGATACCTACATTATTAGTTTCGGATAAACCATAAAATCAATAAAGTGGCGGTAGATATTGGTTCTATAGCTGTCTGGTTTATAGTTGTAAAGTCTTACCTCGTTTATCTTTAGATTGGTCGAAACCACTTTAATTACTTCGTGAACCGTAATAGATAATGGAAAACAAAAAATCTATCGAATTAAGTTTAATTTCCGGCATGAAATCATTTTGAAGACTACTGTTTTTTATTGTTTTCTAATGATTCGGCATTTAATTATTGATAAGTTTAGTGAGGCAGCAGGTTTCCCTCTCCCTCTCCCTCTCCCTCTCCCTCTCCCTCTCCCTCTCCCTCTCCCTCTCCCTCTCCCTCTCCCTCTCCCTCTCCCTCTCCCTCTCCCTCTCCCTCTCCCTCTCCCTCTCCCTCTCCCTCTCCCTCTCCCTCTCCCTCTCCCTCTCCCTCTCCCTCTCCCTCTCCCTCTCCCTCTCCTCTCCCTCTCCCTCTCCCTCTCCCTCTCCCTCTCCCTCTCCCTCTCCCTCTCCCTCTCCCTCTCCCTCTCCCTCTCCCTCTCCCTCTCCCTCTCCCTCTCCCTCTCCCTCTCCCTCTCCCTCTCCCTCTCCCTCTCCCTCTCCCTCTCCCTCTCCCTCTCCCTCTCCCTCTCCCTCTCCCTCTCCCTCTCCCTCTCCCTCTCCCTCTCCCTCTCCCTCTCCCTCTCCCTCTCCCTCTCCCTCTCCCTCTCCCTCTCCCTCTCCCTCTCCCTCTCCCTCTCCCTCTCCCTCTCCCTCTCCCTCTCCCTCTCCCTCTCCCTCTCCCTCTCCCTCTCCCTCTCCCTCTCCCTCTCCCTCTCCCTCTCCCTCTCCCTCTCCCTCTCCCTCTCCCTCTCCCTCTCCCTCTCCCTCTCCCTCTCCCTCTCCCTCTCCCTCTCCCTCTCCCTCTCCCTCTCCCTCTCCCTCTCCCTCTCCCTCTCCCTCTCCCTCTCCCTCTCCCTCTCCCTCTCCCTCTCCCTCTCCCTCTCCCTCTCCCTCTCCCTCTCCCTCTCCTCTCCCTCTCCCTCTCCCTCTCCCTCTCCCTCTCCCTCTCCCTCTCCCTCTCCCTCTCCCTCTTTCTTTCTTTTTCTCTCTTCCTTTGTAATGAAGAGATGTTTCCAAAAAATACCGGGTGGCCCAGAAGTTTCTGACTCATTTTAACTGCAAAAATCTCGAACTTATATAGGCTGTTTAAAAAAATGGTATTTTTTAAATGCAAATTTCGTCTATTTCTTTAATAGATATTTTATAGCTGAAAGAAACTCTTCCTCTCCCAAAAATGTATAATGCTTTTAATAATGATTGTTTATTAGATAAAGATGACTGACACATACGTTTGAAATAAAAAACAGCTACAAAAATTCGCCTGCTAACTAAACCTACGTTTAAAAAAAATTATACCGAATGTTTTCGGAAGAAGCACGACTCAGTTAAAGTGGGTCAGGAACTTCTGGGTCACCCAGTATACTATCAAACATTTTTTGAATAACTAGACAGTGATCCTAAGATATCTAAAGTACATACCTTGATGGCACTTTTCGAAATAACTCTTTTATTAAAATGTCCCCTCCGTGAATACGGAGAAGGGTCTGAGTTTATTTCTCTGCCTACTTCAAACCGAATCGATAATGGAAGGTAGTTTTCCGTTCCTGAGAAATTGGAAAGATATGCAATAATACTCTAATCTCAAGTGGATTCTGCAAATTGTATAACTGAGTCTCCTACCCAATAAACGAATTTTCTATTTGGTATAGATTTCCATAGCTAATCATTCGTTAAATTTGAAATTTCCTTTCGTTTCCTTATATTGTTAAAAATGATTTCCCGTTCTCCTTTTGGTATTATGTTTCGTTGATTTTATAACTTACTTACATTAAAATCAAAATATGCCAAATACGCGAAATTAAAAAAAGAATATAATTCTCTATTTCTCTAGGAGTGAATTAGAAGGCCAGTTGACCTTACGACAAGCAATATTGTGTCAAATGAACATGTCAACATTCATTTCGCAGCAGCATTTTTTGAGTTTCAACCAGTCCTATTTCTATTTGTGAAATTTTTTGCATGTCAATTCTAGAGTATCTACATCATGAATTGGCAGCTGCTGTCTATCAAACACGTTTTCCCAAGATTTTTCACGTTATAGAAAGAGACTTAGTGAAGTAAACTTGGTTGAATCCCTAGCTAAAAAGTGTAAGCTTTATGCAAGAATTATTACTTATATTGTTTGTACGTTCCCTCGCAAGTGAGATAATTTATTCTGTTAAAGTATCCATGGCGCCACAGAACATAATAATAAGGAAGGTAGCGGTAATCACTATACTTAAAGAATGTCTGAAAAATTCTTTTATGATATTGAAAAATCTTCGGGCAAATATTCCCCTGAAACATTCTCCGCTGCATTTTAAAATACATCTACTCTTAATGAAACTTTTTTTGTGTCCGTTTTATATGAAACTAACTGCTTTTTATTATTTCCACTATTTAATGGAAAAATATAGAAACTCTAAGATATTGATAATTATTTCGATATTAACATATCATCATCAGAATGATAGAAGTTACATTTGATGTGATGATGCCTACCTGATGTTTAATATTTTGGCTAGAACAAATAGTGACCTATCTTAAAAACAAAGCTTTCAAAAAACCAAAAGCTCCTCAATTGGATGACATCCTTAGTAAATAGACAAACTATCATCATTTTCATCCTGATTAGATTTATCATGGACAGTTCGTACAACCTAAGGGTTGAAACGATTACAATTATTCATTTAGGCACAAACTACCTAAATTTAAATTCTGTGAAATTGTTGGAACGTGCTTAAACAATCAACGATTCATTGCGGTAATTCCTTTAAGGTAGTAAGAAACGATGCCATGAAAAATCTACTTCCGACAGCATACAAATGGAAGTTCGTATGTACGTATGCTTTATCTCTAGCTTACCTTAGTTACGATGGAGGGATGTTGTGTCCTGCAGCTACATAGCTAGAGCTTAGAGACAATTGTGTTTATTTTACTGTCTGCATCAGAAAACATGTACAACGTAAATCTACGGTAGCCAAAGGAATAGAAACTTTAAGATACCCTACATTATTAAATTTATTGACTGTTACGGTTGTACGCTCGAGGCATATCTGTAAACCGATTTAAATATTTTAAATTGATTGTGGTAAAAAGTTATTT